>NCQT01119454.1:19839-30012 GCA_002740465.1 Stenocereus thurberi
TATGTAGACATATATATGTATGTATGTTTGTAGGGGTGTGTGTGTGTGTGTACATATACATATGCATATGCATATACGTATATATATGTATGTATTTATATACATATGTATATATGTATATGTATATGCATATGTGTATGTGTGTGCGCCTACGTGTGTGTGTGTGTTTTTTATGTGTGTGTGCGCGCGCATGCATATTTATATAGGCCTAAAAGTTGCATCTTTTTTTAAGTTCACGATAACTAAAATAGTATCCAACTTATTTACTTGGGTACGAGTGGAGTGCCTTCTAAAATCGAGTTTGAAGTACTAAATGAAACTAAAAGAGAGCGCGGGGAGCTGGCCTAGTGGGCCTGATCCAGGCTGGGAAACCCGATTGGTTCACTCAATGAGAAACCTAGTCTGATTCTTTTATTTTGCAGCACTTCGAGTTGATTTCTACCTAAGTCGAATTAGCTAATGTGAATCCTATGTCAACTAGTTCACCACGTCTAATTAATCAGATTCCTAGCTTAGTGCATCCGTCTAAATTGACCTTAATTATGCTAGGAATATGCCTCCTTTCTCTAAACTGATTCAAACTATCCTCTCAATCACTATAAAAAAGGGGGCTGCCTATCGATTAGAGGCATCAGCTAGGCAGCAGCTAGACATCAGAAATTAGCAATCAGTTTTCATTGGTGAGAGCATTGAAAAATCACGAGAGATTTTTTGGTAGAGAGATTCTAGAAATTAGAGAAGCAAAATCCCGAGTGATATACTTCATACATTAAGATCGTTGAGAAGGAGAGATTGGTTTAACCATTAAAAGGCGTCACTTTGATAGGTTCCCTTGTAAATTAGGTGGGCTATTCTAAGCTATAATGTCCATCCTCCCTCAATCCTCTTAATTTACGCACTTTCATGATTTTTTTTTTTTACTTCAAATTGCCAAAGATGTTATCTTTAAGTAGTTTCCTGTCCATTGCAATTACTTAGCCCCTGTTCTTTTCGTGGATAAATTGCGAGTGTGGAATGGAAAGAAATGGAATGGAGTGGGGAAGAGTGAAAAGAAGTAGGAAGGAGTGGAATGGGTGAGAATATTGATATTTGTTTTGGTAATGATTTGTATGACATGAAATTAACAATTTTTAAGCTTTATTATTGAATATGGATATTATTTATGAATGCATTATTTTTCATGGTTCGTATTATGACGGCAAACTAATGTACATAGTATAATATTATTTTATTTTTTTAATTATTCTATGTATACATATTAATTTAGGGCTTGTTCTTTTCTTTGATAAATTCCATTTTGTCAACTTCAACCAATTTTAATTCATTTCTACCAACTTTTATCAACTCTAATAAAAAAATTCAACTTCAACTAACCTCAACTCAATTCAACCAACTTCAATCTATCATATTGAAAAATTACCGACTTCAACTAATTCAAATATTGACACTCTTTTACATTAATCAACTTCTACCCATTATATCAAAAAATATACCAACTTCTTCCAATATTCTCTAACGTTAACCAAGTTTTGCCAATCATACCCAAAAAAATAACAACTTCATCCCATTTCTACCAATCTTAACCAACTTTAGACATTTATCAACTCTTATTTCAAAATGAAAAGAACATGCCCTTAATGTTATATTGCTATGTTTGTTATAAATATGATTATGTTATATTTATGTGAAATAGTTAATTTGAACTTTCTAAAAAATAAAAATAGTTAACTGAAAATAATAAATAACAAATAATGAAAATTGGGTTGATAATAATTAAAACATTAGTATATATAATTACATACATTATATAAGTTCTCAAAGAGCGGGAAGGAGCGGGAAGGAATGGAAGAGAGTGAGAAGTAGTCGTATTTATCTTTAAGGAGTGGAAAAGAGTGGGAAGAAGTGAGTGTAAAACAGTGGGAAGGATTGGAGGATAAGGATTTCTCCACGAAAGAACACAGCCTTGTTTGGTTTTTGGATTTTTGTTGAACTGATATTATACCTTTGATTTGAATTATTTAACATGATTTATGCTAATATATTGTAGGACTATATGATAGTGTAGTTAACATCTAATTTCCTACATTGAATAGTAGAGGCTATCAGCGACGATGGGTAGTGATGTAATGCATCCCATCATGCCACTGTACCATTGCTCCTGAATCGGGATCCTTAGGGATTACTCGGAGCCCTTTTGAAAACCTTTTTGGAGCGAATCAGTTGTCCCTTTTAGTGTCCCTTTCAGCTATCCCGATTGCTTTGTGGTTTGCTTCGAAAAGTAGACTTAGTTTATAAGTTTATTCTAAAACTCACTGGCGATGCTGTTAGTTTAATATTCATAGTTATCTTATCTCTTTCTTTTTAGTTTCTCTATTTTTCTTGAATTAGGTAGTTTAGCTAGCAATCCCGATAGTGGAACTATTTAGATATGAATTTCGGCTCATTCTAAGTGAGGAACCCATTTCCAAAGCTAGGTATCAGTTACTGTCGGGATCCAGTATAAGGAGTTGGGCTAGGAACCTAGCCCAATTCCTGGATCCGGTCCCGGGTCCATCCCACTGGGTTGAACCTGCAGTTTTTACTGCAATCTGTCGACCTATGTGAAAAGAAAAAAGATAAAATAGATCTAATTTGATTCCTAAAAAAATATCCATCAAATGAGTTCGACCATTTATGGCAGGCGACGACCTGGATAGTTTCCCTAGGGTCGTGGTCGTTATAGCGGTAACTCCATTAGGGAGTTTTTTTGAAGTGGGTGAGATTTGAAATTCAATATGGGAAATTATTTTAATCATGCTTACATTAGGCATCTTTACATTAAAAAGGAACTGCCCTAATAGGATTAACAGTGCCTCTAGGTTTAAACCCCACTATTATCGCTCGTAAAGACAATTGGTTGACTCGGTGGGTCCACTTTGAACTCCAACTAAGCCTGTGACTATTTCATCCACTCGCGACGGTCCATATGACTCAAGGAAGCAACCAAAATATTCCAGTCTTTCCATGCACTTCATGGATGACGTACTAAGCATTTTCGTTATACGAGGGTTGCTCTAAATCTTATTTGAAACATTTATAACTTAGAACTTTAGGTTAGGATGAAATTCATATGTATACTTGAATGTATTTTTGTATAATTTAACTTCCTTAGCCCTAAGGACTATGTATTGACGTTGTAGATCTTAGGAGAGCTAATGTTAGGAAAGGTCAAACTTAGTAACTAGGGTCATGAACAAAAGCAGCTTCAAGGCCAATTGAGACCTAGGGGCTCTTGACTTTGAACATGAATAGGTTCTAGCCTTTACTTGTGGTTATAATAAGGGATTCAGCAGAGCCTGAAAGAGTTGGCTGGGTGTTCATTAAAAAAAAAAAAAATATTCTACATGCTAGTTTGTATCTCAGAAGAAAAACCTCCAATAAATAATTCATTTTTTATTAACAAAAATTACAAAGAACTTTATTGAGGTCTAGTTAGGGATGAAATATAGAATATTCTAGTTACAAGAGTTCCCTTTCACATTTCAAGAATGCACAGTTCAGGCCTATTCTAGGAGTACTCAGCCAAGATTTTTGTAGTTCAGGCTTAAGTCAGCATTTAAAATGGCAGTTTTGGGCAACTGTGGAACCTGACCGATACCCTATGGAGTTTGTTTGCATTTAACTAAGTTCAGACTTAAGAGAAAAGAGTAAAGGTTAGGATATCAACCTTAGGGGCCCAATAAGGAACTCGATCGGCATCCTGTAAGATACGTTCAGTTTAGTCTGCTTGCTTTAGAGTCCACTGTAGGTTAGCATCCATAGCAGAAAAGGAGTACCCTAGGCTCCCAGTATGTGGTCTCAGTTTATGAGTAGACATGGTCCATTTCAGGTCTTAATACATCAGTGGGATACTTGAACCTTAAGAGTCATGCATCATTTGGTCTCATCATGCATAGTCCATGGATCCATCTAGGTCTAAAGCCCGTAATGGTGCTTATTAAACCTTTAGAGCCTTAATCTTCTAAGTTGTGCCTAATCATGCATCATATTCATAATGCATAAAGTTCAATTAGGACCTAGATATTTGATCTAATGCATAAGTCTATGGTCTATGCATCATATTCCCTAAGTGTAGGATTCATGCATGTGGTCCACCTAGATCCATCCATATGCTTAAACTAGCCCACTCTAGGCAAAGCAAACCATAGTCATGCTTAGGCATAGTCTAGGCCCGTGAGCCATATAAGTCATACTTAGACCTAGATTAGTCCCATAGCTTTGCTGGCTATGCCCAACTTAGACTCTAGTCTATGNCAAGACCCGATTTCATTTAAAACCAGTAGCATAACTCCAACTTCTTGGCCTTATCTCCTCCCCAACAAGACTATAAGTCATTAACCGCTTTCTTTAGCCCATAGCGAATACTATTGACCTTTCGTTTTCTTTATTCACATCAACAATATTCAACTCCTCTAAACCATCACCTTATTGATCACGATAAAGAAGACTAAGAAGGTATACGAGCGGATTCCACAAATGGAGAGAATTTTATCTTGAGAAGAGCCTGAGGAAACTCTAACCATCGTGTCAAAGTCCCAATTCAAATCAAAGCTCAAATCCCTCACCAATTCCAATGGTTGGAGATAACAAGACTGCTTAACTTATAAAGATGATGGAAAGGATGCAGCCTAGAATAGAAAAGAGTGAAAAGAAGATGGAACTGATGGCCACTACACTCTAAACCATTATCAAGGACACCCTAAAAGAAAATGGTGAGAAGCCTTACAACAAAGAATGGGAAGATGAAGGAAAGGGAGAGCCAACTCATAAGAAGAAGGAAGAATAAGTAGAAAAGAGCACTCCTCAAATCAATCCACGAATGATCGGATAGAATGACTATTTAAGGATTATTACGTGTTTAACAATTACTTTAATGACTATGTGGGATTCCCTTCAATCCTAAAAGAGAAATTACCCCAAAGCACAATCCCAAACATCAAATTTCCTGGGACTGAAACCCTCACCACCAATGTGAAATTTTGTTAGTTTCATGACTCTAAAAGGAATTGACAAGGACATATTCCACATCATATTTCCTTGGGCATTTGATAAGGATGTGACGAGGTTGTATAATACTATTAACCCATGAATGGTCATAAAATGGGATGATCTATGTAAAGAGTTCTTACACTAGTATTCACACAATGCTAACCTCCCGTATTAGTGACTTGGAGTTGATTAAGCATGAGGAAAAAGAAGGTTTTTCTAACTTCCTTACTTAATGGATAATAAAGGCTGCTCATATGGCGAGCCGAACCTTAGAGGCTAATCAAGTAAAGTTCTCTATTAAGAACCTTTAGGCCACACACTGGCAACATCTAAGGTTCATGAGTTTGAGAACTTCATGGCATTAAGGAATATTGACATGCTTCTGAAAGAAGATACATAAGAGGACCTGAAACCTTCATCATTAACAAAATATCTTCTTTTATTTATTCTGCACACTCTCTTTTCTATAATGTTTCTGTCATATGATGAATCCAGGGGAAAAAAAAAAGAAAAAAATAGGGGCTAGCTTGAAAACCTTACAAGGTAAGCTAGGCAAAAGGGGAGAGATAGAAATAAAATTAATAAAGACTAAGGATTTCAATCTGTCATTTGAAAAGGGGAATGATAAAAAAATTCTTTATAATAACTCATGCAACTTTAAAGGAGATGCTTAAGACAGGAGATCTTCTTTCACAACCTACATTATTCCAATATTAACCCCAAAACGTTATCACTTTGAACCCCTTTAAGCCTTCAAATGATGCTATTTCTTTCATAGACACATCTAACCTAACCAGGGAGTAGGAGTGTGTCATAAGTGATGTTAAAATCAACGATCAAAAATAAGAGAATCAAGACCAAACAGCCTCATACAAGGAGGAAAACAAGAAAAAGAAAAACAAAGAGAAAAGAAAACGTGAAAACTCGAAAAGAAAAGAATAAAGAAGGGAAGAATTGATGATCCCTAACCTCATTGCCCATGCACACTTAGAAATTTCATAAGAGTTGTGTGAGCCTTTATGCCAATTTACTTCATTTAGTATCCTAAACCTAAAGCCTATCTTGACAAGGCCTCCTAGAAGCATCGCTCCTTTAAGCTACATGTTCTTACTCTCAAACTATGACTGGCCTGATTCCACTGTGGATAGTTAGCCTCAAAAGAGGTCTGACTACATAGCTCATCTTCATTAGATCACTAGATATTTTGGTTTCTAAAATAAAGAAGGAAAAAGAAGAGAGCGGGTGGTTCGAAAACTTGAAAAGGTGAACCAGGCAAAAGGAGAGTGAAAATAAAACATTGGTTTTTGAGGACAAGGAAGCATTCTGTTGCCTAAACCCATCAAATTAGACTTCAACAAGCCATTCACCCACTTTACCATTATTTCTCAATCATCATAGCCTCCAATCTTACCTCTATTCCCAAATTCAGGACTCTTGATCTCGAATATGACTACAATTAAGTAGATACTCNNNTTATATTCTCAGGCTTTTTAAGTGGGCAATCACCCATCATGCAAGACATGGGACTCCCCTACATTTACTTAGATATTAGGTCTTCCATCATAGTAAACATTTCTCGACAAGGAGATAACTATATTCTAAACCAAAGCCAACTTTGGGCAACACCAACAAAGGTATTTTTTTTGCCTAACACATCCCTACACAATAATGGTTTACCAACTTGTAAATACTTTCTAACATGGGAAGGATCACATTTATTCTACTGGACTAGGGGCTAATCTAATTGAAACTAGCAAAAGCATTCTCAGCTATCACTATCCTTACATGTCTAGGCTTTTGTTACAACAAACAGAAATTAGTGGAGCTTCTTTAGAATATGAACACTTTAATAAAAAATTAAAAGTTACTCCTCTATTAAAAGAATGACTCCTTATCCTAGGCAACTTGTACCTCATGACCTGGCCTAACCCAATAATCACTCGACTTTTTATCCCTCATTCTATGATATTTCATAGCCTAACACCACTATGTCTAATCCATCAGTCTCATGTACCTTAATTTAGCCTTATCCATTGGACCCCAAACTTAGGATGAGATCCTCAACTACATGCATACGAGGTTAGGTCATCACATGTTTATATAATTAGCACAATTGAGTCCGCTTTGTCATTACACATGCATAGTCTCACTTAGACTAGTAAGTGCACCTGCATCTATACATGTATCTTTAGCCTATTTACTAGACCATCCTTCGCCTTGATCACTTGGGAACCCTGGACAGAAAAGGTGCGCATTCAGACATGAAAACAATTCTACATTAAGGGTCCACAACCCTGATCAGCCATAAACCTACATTAAAGGTTTTTAAGATTGCATCAACAACTGTCACAAAAGACATCTATACTTTCACCATTGCCTTAACCAGGCTTAGCTAAAGTGGGGACTTGATCCTCAAAGAGAGCTTTACACAAACACCATTTGCCTTATATCAAAGGAGCAACTCACCAACATCCTTATAGAAAGAATGTTAACTAAACTTCAGCTTAGCAGGCTCCTATCAGAATAACATCAACGCTAACAGACAAAAGGTCAAATTAGGAGCCTTAGGCATTTCAACACCCGATTAATAATGGGCCTTCATGCCACTAAGTTCATGGGAATTTGGCTACAGGTCTGTAGGCTCAGATGCCACCAAGTTCACAAGGATTTAGCTACAAGTTTTTCGGCTCTCATGTGACCAAAATCAAGACCTATCAAACAGGCGAAAAGTCCACTAAACCAGTGAAAGGCTAACATCAAGATCCGCTAGATTGGCAAAAGGTCTGCTAGACTAGCGAAAGGTTTAGATCCGCTAGACCAATGAAAGGTCTATTAGACTGGCGAAAGGTCAACATAGGAAATTTGTACACCGAAAAAAGGTCCGCCATACCGACAAAAGGTCAAATTTCAAGACTACTGGCTCTAAGCACAATACGACATCATCAACCGCCGTCACAGCGGAAGTTAGAGGATGGCAAATCTCGAGACCTTTAGTGGTCGGGTTTGAATTTCACATCATCAACCGCCATGACAACGAAAGTTGGCAGACACCAAATCTAAGGACCCTCAGTAGCAAGGTTTGATTTCACATCATCGACCACTGTCACGATGAAAGTTGGCAGACACCGAATCTCAAGACACTTAGCAGCCAAGTTTGGATTTCATATCAACAGCAACCATTACGGCAAACGTTGCAGGTGCCGAGTCTTACGATCCTTAGGGGTGAGCTTAGGGATCATATCAAGATAGCCAGAAAAGTAGCTACAAATGAGGACTATTACTTTGGCCTTCACCTTGCTCAACCTCAGTTAAAGTGGAAGCTAATTGTAGATCCCTAAAAATGCATCTTATTTTTAATTGCCTGATTGAAAAAAAAAAAAAAACAATACTCCAACTTATGTATTTGGAAACCCAGCAAAGTGAGTATTAATAATAGAATATGAAGTAACAAATGAAAAATAAAAGATTATGCAGGGAACCGGCCTAGTGGGCCTCATCCAAGCCACGAAGCTCGACCGGTTCAATTAATAGAAAATACGACCGGGATCCTTTGTTTCGAGCACTGTGAACGGATGTTTGCCTAAGCAGGATTAATTAATCTGAATCCTAGGATAATTAGGTCAGTACATCTAGTTAATCAGATTCCTAGCTGAATTAGTACACTCGTCTAGATTAAGTTTGATGAGACTGGGAGTATATCCCCTTTCTCTAAACTAATTTAAACTATCCCCTTAACCACTATAAAATGGGGGCTACTTTAGGGGTTAGAGGTATCAGTTAAGCATTACCTAGACATTAGAAATTAGCATTCCATTTTGATTGGTGAAGGAATTGAATAATTAAGAGACATTTTCTGGGAGAGAGGTACTAGAAATTAGAGAGGCAAAGTCTTGACTGATATACTTCATATATTAAGAGTGTTGAGAAGGAAAGATTGGTTTAATCGTTAAAAGGTGTCATTTTGCTGGGTTCATAGTAAATTTAGTAAGTTATCCTGAGGGCGTAACCTCTATCCTCCCTTTAGCATCCAACTTTATTTCTTTTCATGATTTTTTTACTTCAAATTGCTAAAGGTGTAATCTTTAGATAATTCTCCACCCATTGTAATTAATTATTTTGCTTTTGGATTATTGTTAATTGATATTGTACCCTTAATTTGCATTATTTAACGTGATTGATGCTAATATGTTGTCTAACTGTGTGATAGTGTAGTTAAAATCTAATTTCACATATTGAATAGTAGGGGTCATCAATGATGATGTGTGGTGATGTGATGCACCCATCATATCATCATACCATTGCTGCCGAATCTGGATCCTCGGTTCAAGCCTACAAAGCCAAGATGGTTCCTACATCAGGGACTACTTGAGGGCTTCTCTAAAACCTTTTTGAAGTGAATTAATGATTCCTTTCGGTGTCCCTTTCGGTTGTGCCTATCGGTTTATGGTTCGTTTTAAATAGTACACTTGGTTTGTAAGTTCTTGCAAAGACTCACTGGCCACTCTATAGGTTAAAGTTTCATAATTCTTTATCCCTTTTTGTTTATTTTCTTTGATTTTTATGCATAGGGAAGTTGGGTGCAGCATCCCTATAGTTGAACTATTTGTTCTGGATCTAGGCTTAGTTCTGACCCAGGAACATGCTCGGGTTTCTGGATCCGACATGTAGGTCTGATTCCAAGGCTCGGCAATAGCTACTTCCAAGACACAGCGCAAGGACTTGGACTAAGCTATGGCCCAAAAATTTAGTTGGACTCTTCGAACAAGTCTCCAGTCTAGCCACTGGGCTGAACCAGCATTTTTTACTACAATATGCACACCAATTTAAAGAAATAAAAAAGATAAAATAAATACGATTCAATTCAAACAAACATAAAATACATAGCAAACATGTCAAACCATTTGTGGGTGACTACAACAAGAGATAGGCTCTCGGGGTCGGTACGTCCTTGCAATATATATGCGTATATGTATGTATCCATGTATGCATGCATGTATGCATGTACGTATGAATGCATGCATGGGTGCATGTGTACATATATATACATATATATGTATATATATTTGCATGTATGTATGTATGTATGCATGTGTGCCTATATAAGAATATACAAATATATAGATATAAAGATATATATATATATAT
>NCQT01119525.1:12914-23965 GCA_002740465.1 Stenocereus thurberi
GTAGAGTTGTCAGTGAATTTGAGGAAAAACTTACAATTGAATTATACTCAATTGAAACGAACCACTACCAATAGGGACAATCGAAAGGGAAACCAAAAGGAACTGTTGATTTGCTTCAAAAAGGTTTTCAAAAGGCCCCTGAGCAATCCCTAGCATGAGGATCATCTTGACTTCTTATTCTTAAATTGAGGATCTAGATTTAGGGGCGATGGTATAGTGATGTAATGGGCTGCATCATATCACCACCTGTCATCATTGATAGCCTCCACTATTTAATATGTGAATTCAAAACTTAATCATAATATCACATAGTCATGCAACATGTTAGAATCATTCATTCATATAAAATCAAAGTGCAATTGATTGGGACTACCGTAAGCGCACGGGCAACCGTAGTATAGATAAAGATATCGTTCCTCAGGGACTAATGTAACTTACTTTGTCTTGCCTATCAGATTGTGCTAAGCAAAATTCTAATTCAATTGGTTTTGATTTAACTATTTCTAATTCACTATTCTGAATCAATCAAAGAGAAAATATGTCTAGGAATTCTTATAGTTATGAAAGGGTACTGGATCAAAACAACAATCATGTGCTTTTCTCTAATCGGTTAATCTCGAGAAATTGCAATCTATCCAGAAATTTGATCTATGCTTTCGAAATCAATCAAATTTGCCTAAATTAAGCAAAAGGTCGTTCTTTCAAACTAATTTGCCTTAATTCAAGTTAAATATCTTCAATTGCTCTCTAGTCCTCCTAACATACAAATGTCTCTTCTGAGACGGCTTCACGTTAGGTTTAATCAAGCAGTCCAACAACCAAATATCATCTTTCAGTTTTTCACTTGATAGTTTCAAGCGAGCAAGCAAATTTTGGCCAAAAACTTATTCATAACATGAAACTCCCTCGATAGAATGAAATCAAACCAATCATGAAAATAACTGCAATTCTTTAGATTAAAACATAATCGAAATACACTTTCACAAACTACTAAATCCCTAGACAAAAGGAAACTACTCAGACAGGATTAAGAAATAAACAAAACTAACCAACAATCCAGCGAAATCTGAGAGAAAGGCTTGACTAAGATGGCTTTCAACCAAGGATTTCAAATTGCCTTGAAATCCAAATGCATACACTCAGGGTTTCTCACCAAAACTAAAACAAAATCAAACTAGAAACAACAAATTTGAGAAAGAAAGAAACTAGGCTAAAACTCTAATCTATGCTAACTCTATGCTCTTGGTTGTGCAAGGATGCCTTCTACTGCTGCAGAACAAGGCCTTTTATAGAGTGGCTCACTCGAACTCAGCCACTTAGCCAGAGGAAGACGAAGAGGGGTAGCAGTTACAGGCTCATCACGGTCCGTGGCAGGTATTNNNGTCCAACCGTGGTCTGGGCTGGAATCGGCTTTCTACTCTTTTCTTGCTCTACGGGCATAGTAACACATGGGTGTCCATGGAGGAGATCAAAATTCATCTATTTACGGTCAAATGCTAGGTAAAAAGACTGTAAAATCCTGTAACACACATAAAACAACTATACCTAAGCATAAATCAAGAATAGGAGTATAAATATTAACTTAACGCACAATATTCTCCTAAAAATGTAGCAAAACGACCCTAAAATGATGTACATATTAAGCACTTATCAAATTCCCCCATGCTTAAACTATTGCTTGTCCTCAAGCAATGCAAAAACCAAAAATTTACACAACATCCTCAGGATATATATAGGTGCATTCAAATGGCAAAGTTGATTCAAAGGTAGCCCAAAATGATACAAAAATTATTAACAAATAGAATAGGGAATGAAATTTGTGAAAACCTTTTTGATAGACCACAATGTCAAACTTAAATCAATCTGCCCCAAATCATCAAATACAATCATTAAATCATATGAAACAAATAAGGCTAGCAAGGCGGGTGAAAACTCACTATAGCTATGTGGCTCTCATCATTCATGTGTTTATAATAATGAAGGTTCTCTCAATTCTCATTCTTTGGACTCAAATCTACCATAAGCTTGACAAGACTCTCAAATTCGCCATCACTAAAATGCAAACGTACTAGACAATCATGAGGACTTTTCATAGGGATGTAACGGGGCTATGGGTAAAAGTAAGAGGGAAATAAATGTTTTCGAAACGAGGAGCTAGAAGCCATAGACTAAGAGCTAAACAATTCCAATGAATCATACTGTATCCTTCTTGAACCATTACAATTTATCAACAAATGAAATCCCAAATTGAAAAGAGAAAGAGTCGAAAATCACAAATATCTTACAATCCCACCAAGGCTAACACTTTCTTTCGATATATTTTTTTCCATTGCTTCTTTTTTTTTTTTTTTTCACTTTTTTATGAAAATAAGGATACCCAAGGGGAAATCCATAACGAACTTTAAATTCCAACTCTTCTCTAAACTTTGTACAATAAAACAAGGAATTTATCAAGATCTCACATCCCTGCACCAAACAGCCAAAATTCACTAAAAGATAACAATCCACCTTACAAGCGCCCTATTATACTTGATGCAAAAGGATGAAATACTCCTCTAGTCTTAGCTTAAGGGTAAGACAAGTATTTGACCATGGACTATAATAGGAAGTTCAAATCAAGAAAAATGGATATAGGCTCAAAGGGGCTAGCAAGGGATACAAGACACAACATAGGTGGCTATTTGGCTGTGGGTTTCAACGAATCAAAGAAAGAAAAATGCCTCCATCATATTGCCTAAATGCATATGCGAAATGTGATCTTGAATGAGAATCAAAGCAAGTTCTAGAGAAACGACGTCAAGGAAGAGTCATACATGAAAGAAAATATGGATTAAAAATGATGAATAGCCTCTAAAAGCTCAAAATCTCATGGGACATCTACCGAGGTCTAAACTAGCTCACTAGTAAACACATGCCAAAATCATGTAAAGACTTATGGGGTAAAACATGGAGATCATTTTGAAAACTCATTTGCAAACACTTTATGCACAATTCGAGCGAATCAAAGAATCAAATTAAACCATAGAAGTCTACCAAATCTATAAAGATCATCATCGGAGGATTTTTTTCTCTTTTTATTTTTGTTTTGTGTTTTTTTTGTTTTGTGTTGTTTTTATGCATGCTCCTAATAACAATGCAAACTAAAAATGCAAAGAGACTAAAAAAAGGAAAAGTAAGAAAAATAAACCAAAAACTAAAATGCAACCTAGAAAAAGAAGAAAACTAAATGCACTACTAAACAAAACTAAATACTAAAATCAAAAACTACCAAAACTACCACTAACTACACATACAAAGCACAATAACACCAAACCGAAAATAGGCATCAGACGCCAAATATAACCACTAACTAATTCCCCCATGCTTGAATCATACATTGCCCTTAATGTGGGCACAGAATAGAAAAAGGAAAGGAAAGTAGCACATAGCATTCAGAAAGCAGGTGGTGGTGGAGGATGCGCTGCTCGGCCATAAGAGGCGGTGCTCGGAGCAAAACTTGCTCCTCTTGAATGGATCTAAGGGTGTATTAGATGTCAGAATAGTCAGGAGGGGGTGGTTAAGAAGATATACTAAGTCCTGCTTGGCTAAAGTCCATTGTTTTTGATAGGGATACAAAGTTCTTAAGTCATTTCTAGGTTACTTTATGGACAAAACTGGGTACTAAACTCATGTATAGTACTACCTGTCATCCCTAAACTGATGGGCAAACAGAGGTGACAAATTAAACCCTAGGTACTCTCCTAAGGGCTTTGATTAAACCTCATGCCAAAGCTTGGAATTTAGTCTTGTGACATGCTTAGTTTGCTTATAACAAAGCTCCAAGCAGGGCTACCAGTCTATCTCCTTTTAGGGTGGTGTATGGGATTGATCCCTTAAGCCCCCTTAATCTTACTCCACAACCATTAGATCAAAAACCAAGTGCGGATGCAGCGGCTAGAGTGGAAGAGATTCAAAAGCTCCATGAGTTGGTTAAGGCTAGAATTAAGAAGACTAATGCATCTTATGAAGCCCAAGCCAACAAGCATAGGAGAAAGATGATTTTTCAGCCTGGAGACCTCGTTTGGTACACCTTAGGAAGGAACAGTTTCCCTTCAAAAGAAAGAATAAATTAATGCCAAGAGCTGATGGTCCATTTGAGGTACTTGAGAGAATTAATGATAATGCTTATAAGGTTGATTTACCAAGTGACTATGGAGTTTCAACTACATTCAACGTGGCTGACTTGAGTGCTTACCAAGTTGATGATTACCTTGCCGATTTGAGGATCAAATCTTTTCAACAAGGGGAGGATGATGGAGTTCCCTTAAGCTAAGACAATGAAGAAGGTCCTAAGAGTCCAATGGAAGTTCCAAAGTCCAAGCAATGGCTTAAATTCTGGAAAAGAGCCATGGTGATGCATCCGGGTTAAACGGGCAGAAAATACCCGGTTTTGTTCATTTGATTTCTTCAGCTACGTTGTGGCTTAAGCAATATTTTTGTATTTTTAGTTTCCTCTGGATGTTAGATTTTAGGTCCAAGAATTAAAATTCAATCATATTCAATCGAAGTGAAGAGATCAAGCCATTTTGTCCAGCCTGCCAGTTTTGGTCCAAAACTGCATGGTAAAATGTTTTAGTGGAAATCTCCTACTTAACATGTGTTAACCTTGATTTCTTTACAGGGGGTTTGCACACACCCTAAGGTATCCCCCCATGGCCTGCAATTAAAATCGTGCTCACTTTTGATTAGCTAAAAGAAGGGCAGAAAACCGGGCAGAATGTGGCCTTCTAGAACCCGATTGATAGCTATGTGTGTTTTTCCGTCCAAGGAGGGTTTGCTCAGCTGGTTACTGGATTGAATGCTTCAATCATGAATCAAGGTAATAGAGACATCATCATTTGCTGAACAAACAACCTTGAAAGAAGCTAGCCAATGAGAAAACAAAGGAAGATTTTGTACCCTTCACCTAGATTGGCCAGCCAAAAAGCGAAGCCACTTTATGGCTTCTTTGTTCCCCTTCTCTCTAGTAAGGCTATTGTATTAAGTTAAACTAAGTGTATCAATGCTAAGTATAATCATTTATCTTGCTTTCCTTGCATTCTAGTTGTCATTAGCTTAAGTTAAGCACACTTTGTAACTAGATTAGCTTAAGCGCATCCTAAGCGTGTACTAATTAATTTTCTTCCTAGGAAGGAGACCTCCTACTCCCCTTTTGCGATCTAGGCTAAGTGTATAAGGCCTTTGGACCCTCATTTTTGTAAGGATACTTTGATATTCAATTGCAAACCAGAATTGAGAGCATTGCTTTCTTTCATTCCTTAAACACTTCACTTGATTATCCTTAACTAGGCCGGCTAAGGTGATGATCAAGTAAAGTCTTAACTCTTAATTAGGTTGAATTTCTGTATCCTAATTGAGGTTAAGGGCTCTAAACTCGAACTTAGTAGTGTTTCTGTATCTAAGTGAGAATTGAGATTATCATTTATCCATCCATTCATTCGTGGTTTCACCTAAAGTCAATTTTGATTTCAGTTTGCTTAGCGTTGCATTTGGAATAAGCTTTGAGTACTTGTGATTTTCTTTCATAGTTACATCACTTGGTGCAGATCAAGAAGTGTATGGACATTGACTTTGTCCCAGACCACAAAAACAAATTCCTTCAAGTAAAGGTGCCATCTTAAAAGTTCTGGCTGCAGNNCCTTCATCTTCCTAATTTGGTGCCATAATGCATTATCTGTATAGAAAACAAATCGCTATTATGGCCCATCAGACGGGTTACCATCAACGTGTTTAACCCCTAAATCAAAATGTGTATCAAAACCTTTTATAGGGGGCATAGAGAGAACACTTTGTGTAAACCTGCAATCATCAGTCATGGAAGACTCATTAGGAACAGGGGCCTCAATCTCGGGCTTGTTAGGTGGCATAAGAACAGCAAACTCCACCTTAACATACCCTTTGTCAGGGTCCTCATAAGAAATCTAATCAGAATAGGAGGATCTTCACAATTCAAGATATCCTCCATATCAATCTCAGAGGAAAGGGTTAATGCACCCAATTTAGAAGAATGAGGAGAAACCATGTCCTTCTTTCTATGACTAAATACAGCAAAGCGCCCTTCTACCTCAAAAGATATAAGGCCTTCTCTTACAATAATGTGGCAACCAGCTGTTGCCAAAATGGGCCGACCTAGGATAATTTGAGCATAATTAGTTTTAGGCATATAAACTATAATGAAGTCCTTCAGCACCTCAAATGTCTCCCATATTGACTGGAACATTATCCGATTTGCCTATAGGTTGCATCACAGAACCATCAGCTAACTGTAGTGAAAAAGGGGTGGCTAATAATGGTCCTAGGTGCAGCTTATGAAACAAAGAATAGGGTATTATACTGACATTAGCACCTAGATTGCATAGACCTCTCTCAATTTTCACCTTTTCCACAGTATAGGGGATGGAAAAACTACCTGGGTCAGGGAGCTTAGGTGGAAAAATGGTGGGGATCTCAACAGTGTCATTCTCTTTGAATGTGGCAGTCTTGCCATCATTTATTTCTCTCATTATCTCCAGCCATGATTATTGTCCTACCGTCTTCCATTAGTGTATCCGTAGGATCCGTTAAGTCCTCTTCTTCTTCCTTCATGGTAACACAGTTACAGTGCTCATGAGGATTGGTTCGTGCTTGCTAGGAAATCTATCTGGGGGCGTAGATAAGAAAGTAGTTGTTTGGGCAATTTGAGCTTCTAACATCCTATTGTGAGTTGTAAGCACATCAACCTTTGAGGCTAATTGCTTAATATACTCATCCTATTTTTGTTGCTCCATAAGCCTGCTTTCCATTGTTACCTCTAAATTAGACTTTTGGGGCATCTGAGAAGGGAATGTGGGCCTTTGAAAATGAGGGAGTGGTCTAGCATTCATAGGGGCCATATTTAATGGGTTTGGATTAGACCTATAAGAAAAATTTAGATAATTCTTCCAACCCAGATTATAGGTATTAGAGTAAGGATCATTGGTCGGTCTTGGGTTGAAATTTTGGACATAATTAACTTCATTAGGGTCTTAGGAAAAATGACTCCCAACTTGACAATTCAAAGTCACATGCTCAACAGAACCACAAATTTCACAAGGGAAAACTAGAATTCATAGCATTAACATTCATTTGATCTAGTCTGAGTCATAGCATCTACTGTTTCAGAAAGTAAAGTAAGTGCATCAACTTCAAGTTTACCTCCAACCCACTTGTGTTGCCCTCGTTCAGGGGACCACTGAAAGTGGTTTACTGCCATCTCCTCGATCAGATTATAGGCTTCATTCTCAGTCTTACTCATCAAAATTCCTCCTGCCACCGCATCAATAGTGGACCTTACAAATTGGGTCAGACCATTATAGAAGGCTTGGATAATCATCCAATGCTGAAGACCATGATGGGGGCACAAACACAACAGATCTTTAAAATGCTTCCAAGTTTCATAGAGCGTCTCATCATCTTTTTGCATGAAGTTGGTGATCTGATTCCTTAGGCTTGCTGTTTTGCTTGGAGGGAAAAACTTAGCGGGGAATGCTCTTGTCAACTCATCCCAGGTGGTAATGCATCCAGATGGGAAGGAGTGTAACCAAGCCCTTACCTTATCCCCTAATGAGAAAGGAAATAAGCACAGGCGAATCGCATCAGTGGAGACTCCATTGAGCTTCAATGTGTTGCACACCTCTAAAAAGATCGACAGGTATAGATTCGGGTCTTCCAAAGGAGTTCCACCGAACTGAGATTGTTGCAGTATGGAAATGAGTGTTAGTTTAAGCTTGAAATTGTTAGCATCTACAATAGGGAAAGCGATGCTTGAGGCAATCCCTTGGACTCCAGGGGTAACGAAATCTCAAAGAGTCCTTCTCTGGTCACCTCCTACTCCTGCCATGTTTGAATTCCTTCTTGCCTCGCACCTTTGTTCTTCAATCCTTTGCTTTTTCCTCCTTAAGTAGAAGGTCCTCTCAATCTCAGGATTGGGTGCTTACAAGATTGGACTTTGCATAGACTAGGAAAAATTCCTGCAAGCACTTTCACCAACACTACCAGCGCAGTTAAACAAGAAAAGAAAATAACAAAAAAAAACAATAAAATACTTAGTCACTTTCGTCATACAACTCAATAGTTAACAATTTAGTCCCCGACAACGGCTTCAAAAACTTCATTAGGATTGCCGCAAGAGCACGGGTAGCCATAGTATAGATAAAGATATCGTTCCTCAGGGACTAATGTAACTTACTGAGTCTTACCTGTCAAAATGTGCTAAGCAAAATTCTAATTCAATTGGTTTTGATTTAACTATTTCTAATTCACTGTTTTGAATCAATCAAAAAGAAAATATGTCTAAGAATTCTCGAAGTTATGAAAGGGTATTGGATCAAAATAACAATCATGTGCTATTCTCTAATTGGTTAATCTCGAGAAATTACAATCTATCCAGAAATTTGATCTATTGTTTCGAAATCAATCAAATTTGCCTAAATTAAACAAAAGTTATTTTTTCAAACTAATTTATCTTAATTCAAGTTAAATATCTTTAATTACTCTCTAGTCCTCCGAACATACAAATCTCTGTTCCGAGATGACTCCACGTTAGGTTTAATCAAGCACTCCAACAGCCAAATGTCACCTTTCAGTTTTTCACTTATTTGTTTCAAGTGAGCAAGCAAATTTTGGCTAAAAATCTACTCACAATATGAAAATCCCTCGATAGAATGAAATCAAACCAATCATGAAAATGAGCACAATTCTTTAGATTAAAACATGATCCAACTACACTTTCACAAACTACTAAGTCCCTAGACAAAAAAAGAACTACTTAGACATAATTAAGAAATAAACAAAACTAACAAATAATCTCGCGAAATCTGAGAGAAAGGCTTGACTAAGATGGCTTTCAACCAAGGGCTTCAAACCGCCTCAAAAACCAAACACATACACTGAGGGTTTCTCGCCAAAACTTAAAAAAAAAAAAATCAAACTAGAAACAACAAAATTTGTGAAAGAAAGAGACTAGGCTAGAACTCTAATCTATGCTAACTCTATGCTTTTGGTTGTGCAAGGAAGCCTTCTACTGCTGCAGAATGGGGCCTTTTATAGAGGGGCTCGCTTGATCTCAGCCACACAGCCAAAGGAATTACAGGCTCACCATGGTCTGACCGTAGTATGAGCTAGAACCTACTTTATGGCCTTTTGTTACTCCACGGGCGTAGTAACACATGGGTGTCTGTGGAGGAGGTCAATGTACAACTATTTATGTTCAAATGCTAGGTAAAAAGACTTAAAATCCTGCAAACACATAAAAGAACTATTCGCAAGCATAAATTGAGAATATGACTATAAATATTAGCTTAAAGCATAATATTCTCCTAAAAATGTAGTAAAATGATCCTAAAATGATGTATACATTAAGCTCTTATCAGCATTGCTTACCAAAAGAGAGTAAAAAGATAAGCAATTCCAATTATCACAACAGGTAGGGATTAAACTAATTAAATGTTACATCTTTACCACATTGTAATTAACTAAATTAAACAAAAAATAAATAAAGCGGAAGAGAAGAAGGTCGTAAAACGCACCCTTAAAATAATCCACATGAATCTTGTTGGAACCCAACAAAGTGGTGCTTTGTTAAACTGGTGATTAATTTCACTCATTAAACCCTGACACCTTTTCCTAGAAAAGAAATCCCAAAGCTCTCCTCCATATTTTTGACACCTTCTTTATGACTTTTAATGATTATCTCCCCCTAAACCAAAGGATCATCCCCCTTTATATATTGGTTAAGGAGACTAAGTGAATCAATTTAGGAAAAGGAAACATAATTCTACTCACACTAGGCTTAATCCAAATAGGTTGATCTAATAAAGTAGAACTCTAATTAATTAATTAAAAGAACTTAATCTGATTAGAACTCTACTTAACCAGGTGCAGAAAGCTAATTCTACTAAGGGTCTGTTTAATAAACCTAATTAGAACATGACTTGCTAAATAAAAAAAAGACCAACAACAAGGGTGGGTACCCTCCCTAGGGAACCAGACCAGGTTTTACATGAGATGAGCTAATCTCTTCCACGTGGACCTCCTTATTTTATCATTGAACTTAGTTTTTTTCAGTTTACTACTTTGCTGGGCCCCTGAAAGTGCAAGTCGGGGTATTATTTTTGACATTGGGCTATTAAAATGTGATACCATCTTTGGGCGCCTACAGTGTCAGAATCATTGCCATGTAGGAAACCATGGCTTGTGCCATTGCCACGTATTCCACCATTGCTTGTGTATATCATTACCACTATAGACCCTATGGATACCTAACCTACAGAAGTGTAAGACCCACCTCCTTTATTTTTAAGTTAACCTAGCTGTTCTACGTTTTACATTATAAATTGTATTTTTATTAACTATATGAGTTAAATTATTATCGATGTGCTTATATGAGCGATAATTTTGTTAAAAAGGGGTTATTATTGCTATTATTGATTCTAAAGTTATTCGTGCTATTTGTGCCCTTAAATTATTGAATCGATGCTAACCCGGGTTTTTAAAATCGTTTTTCGCTTTATTTAACCAATCCTCGAAGTTTAAGTAGGATGCCAGTTGTGGGGCGTTTTGACCCGAGCTTAGACTGATCGATAACGAAATTGGGAATGGGATTTAACTAGTGTAGCTTTTGAACCCAAAAAAAAAAAGAAAAAGAGAAATGGCAAAAGGGGGGGTATGAGTTTCGGGCCTCAGACCCCCAAAACCCCCCCGACCACCTCCTCTCTCTCTAACACCTACTCTCTCTCTCTGGGGCCACCGGTCGTCGTCTGGCGTCACCGCCGACCGCCACCTGTTGCCGGCGAGAGGAAGGGGCGCCTGGTCCCCTCAGCCCACAACAACCAGTGCCGAACACCACCACCCATCGCCCTCCACTTCTCACGGCCAAAAGACCTAAAACCACGTGTTTAGTCGGCCTAAAACCGGCCACCCATTGCCAGAATCCGGCAACCCACACCCCACTCGTCCTCCCCTATAAATTGGGGACCAAATTTGAGTCAAAATCA
>NCQT01119569.1:1821-14318 GCA_002740465.1 Stenocereus thurberi
ATATAAGATAAAATCAAATCTCACAATTGGATTCCTAATATCTCTCCATTACCCTCCTTCAATCTGTATGGGAGGTGTCACAGGTAGATTGATTCTGAAAAATTCAAATTTCTCAGTACACAACCCCTTCACGAAAATATCAACTAATTGAAATGTAGTGGAAATATAGTGAACAATTAAATAATCTCAGGTGACCTCATCACGAAGAAAATGATAATCCAGTACTATATGTTGGCTGCGATCCTGCTGAACGAAATTAACAGTCATGTAGGAAGCACTAACATTATCACAATACATTTTGGTGGGAGACGGGAGGTGAATACCAAGGTCCACAAGAAGCTTACGAATCCAGAAAGTTTCAACAATGGTATAAGCTAGCATTGCTATTCAGCTTCAGTGGAAGATTTTAAAACGGTGGGTTGCTATTTAGAACGTCAGGAGATAATATTGAGTGCAAAAAACACCGCAGAACTATTGTAGAGCCATAGAAGTGCTTACATCTAGCCCAATTTGCATTAGAATATGCAACAATCAAGGAAAAGGAGGTGGCTAGCCGAAGCTGCAAACCATAGCTCAAAGTTCCTACGGATACCTAAAAATACGCTTAACAGCATGCAGGTGAGTCGTACTTGGAGCATGCATGCATTAGGAAACGACACGAATAGAAATAGGCAATATCAGGTATCGTCATGCTTAAATATTACAAAGCACCTTACCATACTCCTATTCTCAGTGGGATCTATGAGCAATGCTCCATCAGTCAGTGATAGGCCTGCCAGTGCACGGTGGTATTGTAGCTATTCAAGGTCGATCCCACAGGGACTACGTCGAACTACTAGATTATAATCCCTCAAGATATGCTAAGCGAATCCAAGTTCGAATGGTTTCGAATTAACAAGTTCTAATACACTAATTCTCAATCAATTAAGGAAAAATGTCTAAGAATTCATATAGTTATGGAAGGTGATTGGATTAAAATGATAAACATGTACTTTTCTCTGATCGATTAATCTCGAGGAATTGCAATCTATCCAGAAATTTGATCTATTCTTTTGAACTCAACCAAATTTGCCTAAACTAAGCAAAAGTCATTCTCTCAAACTAATTTGACTTAATCCAAGTTTAATATATTCAATTACTTACTTGCCCTCTTAACACATACATTTCTCTGTCGAATCGAAGTTATGCTAAGTCTATTCAAGCAGTCCAACAACCAAATGTCGTCTTTCGAATGTTCACTCGATTGTTTCAAGTGTGCAAGTAAATTTTGGCCAAAAATCCACTCACAACATGAATAACGCTTAATAGAACGAAATCAAACCAATCATGAAATAAGCACAATTCTATAAATTAAAACATGATCCGACTACAATTACTAACAAAATCCATAGACAAAAATTGCTACTCACACATAATCAAAGATTAAACAACTAACTACTCTAAAACGATAAATCAAAAGAGAAAAGAGAAGAGAAGAGAAGAGAAGAGAAAAGAGATGCTCAGCTAAGATCGCGCTTGAACCGTCATCGCAAGCCCGGAATGGAATCCTTGTAAATCCTCACTTCAACTCACTCTCTCTCTAATCTAATCTACACTAATCTAAGAGAGGAAAATGGAATGTAGATGAGATGATGGGGTGAGGTGTATGGAAATGAGAAGAGAAGAGCCTTTTGTATAGTGAAAGTCCTAGAAGCCGAAGAGCCACGAGAATTAATTGCTTCAAAACTGCTAGGAAGTCGAAAAGCTGTGAGAAAACAAACAGCCTCACAGGAAATGGAGACACCATGGACCGTGCCATCCACCACTGGCAGACCGTGGTGTCCACTGGCTCGACATTCTTCTATTCTTCCTTCCTTCCACGGGCATAGCAACTCAAGGGCATCTGTGGTGAGTCAAAATACACTCATTTAGGATCAAAACAAGGGCAAAAAGCATCTAGAACCTTGCAAAACACAGAAAAGAACCATACCCAAGCATAAAACAGGAAAAAGAGTATAAACTATAACATAAAGCACATAATTTTTCCTAAAAATTGCAGCAAAATGACCCTAAAATGATATTCACTTTAGGCATTTATCAAACTCTCCCGTGCTTAAACTGTTGCTTGTCCTTAAGTAAACACTATATAAAACCGACAAGGGAAGATGCATATATGACTCAGAACAGGACAACCTTCTTAAAGTAGGCAGCTCATGGCACATCACAAGCATGAATGACAATCAACGGCAACCCCAAATAGCGCGTAAAACATTTCAAAATTAGGAGAAAGTGAAGGTTTTCGAAGAAGTACGAGGCCACAAGCTTGACATAAAACTTGATCACCCCTAAAGAACCACAAAGCATGTCATGCAAGTACATAGAATTGAATAGAGCCAATTAGACTGGTAGAACCTCACTTTTGAGAAATGTGGATCACTCCCACTCATGCTTTTAAAATATAGCATAGGTTCATTCAAGACTCGTTCCAAAGATGCAATCTACCATACGCTTGCAAAAACTCTCAAATCCTCCACCACTAGAATGCAATGTGCACAAGACAATCAAAAGGACTTTAGTTGGGTTGTAATGTGGGCTAGAAGGGCTAAGGAAAAGGATTGGACAAATAAATTTAGGTAAAGTGGAGCTATTAGCCAACGACTAAGGAGCCGCTAACAAAACACCAAGAAATCTAAGTTCACCAACACTACAAACCTCAAAATGTAAAGAACATATCCCAATAATCAAGTAGGAAGTGAGTTGACAAAGAAGAAACTCAAGCTATATATGTATCAAATGCCAATCAATGACTTTTTTTCTTTTTGTTGTTTTTTTTTCCCATAATTTTCTCTTTTTTTTTCAGCATAACTATTGTTTCTTTTTTCAGTTTTTGTTTTTTTCTTTTTTTTTCAAAAAATGAAATGAAAATTGCAATTATTGAAAGGCATGAGATCACTAACTATCAACTCACAACCTCATATATATATTTACAACCCAAACAAGAGGGAACCCAAGCAAATGCTTAATAACATCAATCCCTCAATAAACCAACATACCAAAGCCAACTCAAACTCAATTATCCCCAAAGCCACCCACTACATAGATGAAGTGATGCTCAATAGACTTAGCTTAAAGGTTGGAATACGTGTTTGGCCAAGGGCTAATATGAAGGGTTCACAACAAAGATGGATATAAACTCAAAGGAGCTAGCAAAGGGGAAAAAAAAAATGTAATATAAGGGTAGGCTATTTGGCTATGTGGCTAAAATGACAAAACAAAAGAATGCCTCTATCATATCATCAACTATGCACATGTTAATATGGTTTTGAACAAGAGTGAATGCAAATTCTAGAGATGCAACATGGAAGAATCATACACATGAAAGAAACATGAGACTAAATATAATGAATTAGTCCAAATAAGGCTCAAAATCTCACGGAATATCTACCAAAGTCACAATTAAGCTCATAAAATGAATCTGATGTACAAACATTAGTGCTAACGATTCCAAGGGATAACAGAATTCTTAAGCAAGACAAGGGTCAAAACAAGAAATATTAACAAAACCTTCAAAATTTTTCGCACCAAAAGGGATTATACATCAAAAGATACTCAAGCTCATGAAAGCTATTATGCCAAAGAATCATTATTGGAGGTTATCTCAAACCAATCCATGCCATCCCTATATGCAAATCTAAAATGCAAATCTAAAAATCAACTAAATGCAACATGCAAACAAAAAGAAACCTAAAACTATGTGCTCTAACAAGTATGGAAACTAAAAATCAAAATAGAAAACTTAGAAACTGCCCTCCCACATGCTTAGATAAAGCATTATTATTCAAAGAAAAGAAAGTAAAAGAAGGGAAAGGAAACAAAACATAATGATCTCACTAGGTTAGGTGCAGAGTGCACCTAAGCTAAGGCTTCCTTACAAATGTGGCTCATAGAGCATCAGCCATCCATCACAACTTCAAGACACAACCCATCAAATCAGATGCTATCAAAGCATGCATGACCCTATCAAACTCCTGGGACCATAATTCAGAAAATACAAGGTAAGAGGAAATAACAAAATCACACCAAACGCAGTAGGTATCCTCTTAACCTTATCGAAACCTATAGAAAAATCATAGAAAGGATTAAAGCATGTAGTCCAGATGATTTTCCTAGGTAAGTCCTCTAGGCATATACAATGAGGATCAATGGAGGGATCATACCCTCTTAAGTAACCTAGGGATATAAAATTATCAACTTTCCCACCAAGCACATCAAACACATTATCTACATGTCCTAAATCAACATTAAAATCACAAATCTTAGGATTATCAATAGGCGCATCTAAAGAATACTTGGGGGAAATAGAGGACTGTGAACACATAGGGGAAACATGGGAATGTTTAAGCGAATTTGGGAAAGCATAATTACAACCAAGGCTAGGAGACTCCTCATGCACACATTCATAACAACACCGCTCTAAAGGAGTGCTAACTATAACCTTATTAGGAGTATCTTCTAACTTAAAACCTGAATCAGCAACATCAAACCTAGCAACTCCCCCAAAAGGCTCACCCACCTCGAGCCTCGTGCACTGAGCTAAATGATTAGATGAATCATGCAAGTTTAGGACAACATCAGCATTGTCTATGGGTGATGCAAAGTTAGGTTGAGCATAGCAAGCATAATAAGGACATGAATTTATATCATGGTAAGAAGAATTACAGAAATCACACCAAAAAGGACCATAATAAGATCTAGTATAAAATGTGCAAGGATAAGGAATTGAATATCTATAAATAATAGTAGCCTTCTCAAACCCAAATGACTCCCAAGCAATCCACTTAAGCAAATACCGTGTATCATCAACGTTTCCACCATGAAAATCCCAATGCTCTAAAAGAATACGGGTTTTACTATTTACACCCTCATCAACAATGTCTAATATTCCCCATTTACTCACACAATAACCACATTGAACAAGAAAAATATTTAAACGTTTAAAATATTTCCAAAATAATTCATGCTTGAATTGGGAGAAATGGAAAATCACCATCAATTTTTTTTCAAAATTTTTAATTTTTAATTTTTTTGGTTTTTTTTCAAAGAAAAAGAAAATGCTTAGTCAAACCAATTGAGAAAAACCGAATATTCAATGCTAATCGCCAGCAACGGCGTCAAAAACTTAATAGGCCTGCAAGCCTGCGGTGGCGTTGTAGTTATTCAAGGTCGATCCCACAGAGACCACGTAAAACTACTGGGTTATAATCCCTCAAGATATACTAAGGGAATAGAAGTTCAAATGGTTCCGAATTAACAATTTCTAATACACTAATTCTAAATCAATTAAGGAAAAATGTCTAGGAATTCATATAGTTATGGAAGGTGATTGGATTAAAATGATAAACGTGTGCTTTTCTCTAATCGGTTAATCTCAAGGAATTGCAATCTATCCAGAAATTTGATCTATTCTTTCGAACTCAACCAAATTTGCCTAAATTAAGCAAAAGTCATTTTCTCGAACTAATTTGACTTAATCCAAGTTTAATATATCCGATTACTTACTGGCCCTCTTAACACATACATCTCCCTACTGAGTTGAAGTTATGCTAAGTCTATTCAAGTAGTCCAACAATCAAATATCGTCTTTCGAATGTTCACTCGATTGTTTCAAGTGTGCAAGTAAATTTTGGCCAAAAGTCTGCTCACAACATGAATAACACTTGATAGAGCGAAATCGAACCTATAATAAAGTAAGCATAATTCTATAAATCAAAACATGATCCGACTACAGTTACTAACAAAATCCCTAGACAAAAATTTCTACTCACACATAATCAAAGATTAAACAACTAACTACTCTAAAACGATAAATCAAACGAGAAAAGAGAAGAGAAGAGAAGAGAAAAGAGATGCTCAGCCAAGATCGCGCTTAAATCATCGTCGTAAGCCCGGGATGGAATCCGTTTAAATCTTCACTTCAACTCACTTTCTTTCTAATCTAATCTACACTAATCTAAGAGAGGAAAGTGGAATGAAGATGAGATAATGGGGTGAGGTGTGTGGAAATGAGAAGAGAAGAGCCCTTTTTATAGTGAAAGTCCTGGAAGTCGAAGAGCCACGAGACTTAATGGTATTAAAACTGCTAGGAAGTCGAAAAGCCGTGAGAAAACAAACAGCCTCACAGGAAATGGGGATACCAAGGACTGTGGCATCCACCACGGGCAGACCGTGGTGTCCACTGGCTCGGCATTCTTCTATTCTTCCTTCCTTCCAAGGGCATAGCAACTCAAGGACATCTATGGTGAGTCAAAATACACTCATTTAGAATTAAAACAAGAGCAAAAGGGTCTAAAACCTTCAAAACACAGAAAAGAACCATACCTGAGTGTAAAACGGAAAAAAGAGTATAAACTATAACATAAAGCACATAATTTTCCTAAAAATGCAGCAAAATGACCCTAACATGATATACACTTTAAGCACTTATCCGTCCGACTCAAAGAGGTTCTAGAAAGACACAAGATATGGATAGGTTTAGTAGTATGCATGTGAAATTTGCGGATAGGATCATAGACATATTTTTGTTGGGTAAAAAAAAAAAGCCCTTAGAGTTTTGTAGCACCTGAACACCCAAGAAATAGTATAGGTTACAAAGGCCTTCATAGTAAGCTGATAGAGAGCAAGGAAATAAAATTATGGATGACAGAGGAGCAACTACTAGTTAGAATAATGACATCGACATAAAGAAGCATAATCATAGTGTTAGTACCATGGCTATAAACAAACATGGATGTGTCGGCGTGGCTATAAATAAAATCATGAGACAAGAGAAAACTGTTAAATTTGTGAAACCAAGCTCTAGGGGCTTGCTTAAGCCCATAAACGTCCTTTTTGAGTTCACAAATATGATGCGGATAATCAAGATGAACAAAACTATAGGCTGCTTCATATAAACTTGTTCTATGAGGTTTCCATGAAGAAAAGCATTTTTAACATCTAGTTGTTGAATGGACTAACCCTGAGTAAGAGTAAGAGATAAAACAAGCCGTATAGTGGGAGGTTTGACAATTGAATTGAATATCTTATGGTAATCAATGCCAGCCTATGGTGATTGCCAAAAGGAATCAATCGGGCCTTATGTCTTTCCACAAAACACCTATTTACAATCGACTAGTTTTTTTCCTGGTTGAAATGGTACAAAGTTCTATATTTTATTTGTAATTAAATCATTAAATTCCTCTGCCATAGCCTCTCTTCATTTAGCGTCTTTGGATGCTCGAGTGAAAAAAAGAAGGTTCAAGACCCACAATACTAGTGTCAAGAGATAGAAGAACCACCAGTTTGCAAATAACACTCTTAGCTTGGGCTTACATTGTATGAGAATTAACAAGAATGGATGGAGGTAAAGTGGACATGCAAATACAAGATGTGAATGCACCTGAGGTAAGAGGTAAGGTATCAAGCATGGTGAGCAAAGATTCCAAAGGAGCAAGACTCGGGTTAGGTAGTCTGGCCCAACAATCACGCAATTGGGATGGGTGGAAGAAGTAGACTGCAAAGAGGAGGTAGGGGAGGGAAAGGGCAAAATGGGTTGAGACCTAGAAGAAACTATAGGCAAACTAGGCTGAGAAAAGTTTGTTAGGCCAAGGGAAGATTTGGGGATGTTGGGTAAGACAGAGAATTGTTGAGAGGAATCAGAAGGGACATGGGCTACAAGATCTGCACAAATGTATGCGTGATACTGAGCTGAAAGGGAAAAGAAGTGGTGGGAGTGAGTGTAGATAAACTGGCAAGACCATCTAGGGATGCATGTGGAGACCCAATAAGACCTTAAAGTGCACACGATTATGAGGTTATTTTGTGCCATTTTTAGGGTGAATTATGTACATTATGTTATAATTTATACTCCTTTTTCGGTTTCACGCTTGGATATGTTCTATATTTTGCAGGTTTTTAGACCATTTCACCCCAAAGTTGACCATAATTGGGTATAACTTGACTCCCCACGAACACGCCTAAGTCAACATACACGCGAAAGGAAGAAAGAATAGAAGATTACCAAGACATAGCTCACCATGGACTGTCCGTGGTAAGGGCATAACTACAAGCATGTTCGTTTTCCTTTATCGTGTGGCTAAGGTTGATCGTGCTACTCTTTAAATAGAGCCATTTTCGCAGCAAAGAGAGGACACACAGCAAAGAAAGAGAACTCTTCTCTCTAGTTTTCTGTTCCTTTTCCATTTTGTTTCTAAGTTTAGTTTAGATTTTTAGTAGTTTGGAGTGTGAGTGTTGAAGAACTTTGCTGTTTTGCAGTCCTTGCAACATTGGGAAACCCTTGAAGGATCTCCAATTATGCTAAGTTTTCTTCTCTCAAACTCTATCTAGTTTTGTTGATTTAAACATGTGTGAGTAGTTTTCTCAATCTAGAGATTGTTAGGCAAGTATTGATGTTGGAATCTTTCATCTTTATTTAGTTGTACTTGTTCTTGATTGGGATTGGTTGAATTCTATCTTAGATGTGAAATTTTGTGATTGAATTTCGGCCAAATCCATTTGCTAATTGTAAATAGTTAAGTGAATGTCTGAAAGGTGAATTTGCTATTTGATTGATAAGATATGACTTGACTTAGCAATAGTTGAAAGAGATTCACTTGTTAGGAGGACCTTTTAGCGATCAAAGATCTATAACTTAGACTAAACAAAGACATTTAAAAGAATAACCGGTTACTTTGGGCAATTCAATTTATTTCGAAAGAAGATTGAATTGTAAATGCGATCACACCCCTTTTAATCCCCCATTATAGGTCAAGTGCATGGTATATTTTATTGATCTGCATCTTTACAGGGTGAAACAAATCCCTAGATATTTTTAATTGATTGAATTTTCTAATTAGGTTATAACGTCGTTCAAACTCTCTATTAAAATTGCTTGCTTAGCACTTTTATAGGACAAAACTTAATATATTACAAGTGGTCTTCGTGGGAATGATATCTTAACTAAACTACAATACCTGTACGCTTACGAGCATAGGTCAAGTTTTTGGCACCATTATCGAGTACCAAATTTTTGGATATTGAGTTAGCCCTTTGAAATTGACTAAGCATTTTATCATTATTTTCTTTTCTTTACATTTTGGATTTGCTTTGGTAGTTTTGTTACAAGTTTTGTAGATTTTTCCTTTATATGCAAAGTCCCTTTTCATTTGAATTCAATCCAGAAATCAAAAGGACTTTTGCTCTTGAAGGAAGAAATTAAGGGTAGAAGAGCAAAGACTCAAGGCTTGAGCAGTTTCTTCACCAATGGCAGGAATAGGAGGTGATCAAAGAAAGACACTCTGGAATTTTGTTACCCCGGGAGTCCAAGGCATTTCCTTGAGCATCACTCAGCCATACGTAGAAGTGAACAACCTTGAGCTCAAACTAGCCCTTATATCCATGGTATAGTAATCTCAGTTCGGAGGCACCCTATTAGAAGATCCAAACTTACACCTCTCGTTCTTTTTAGAGGTGTGTGATATGTTAAAGCTCAATGCAGTTTCCACGATGTCATCTGCTTAGATCTATTTCTCTTTTCACTTAGGGATAAAGCGAGGGTGTGGCTTCACTCATTACCTCCAGATGCATAACAACATGGGACGAGCTTACAAAATTTTTTCTTGCCAAGTTCTTTTCTCCGAGTAAGACGGCAAGCCTGCGGAACCAAATCACTACTTTCTCCCAAAAGGAAGATGAGACTCTTTATGAAGCCTAGGAGAGATTCAAAGATCTTTTACATTTATGCCCTCACCATGGTCTTCAAAGATGGATGATTGTGTAAACATTTTACAACAGAGTCACCCAACCATTGAGGTCTACTATTGATACGGCAGCAGGAGGTACCCTTATGAATAAAACTGAAGATGAAGCATACAATCTTGTAGAAGAAATAACCCTTAACAATTTTCAATGGTAGTCTGAGAGAGCCAACCTAGGCGAGTTGGAGGTAACCTAGAATTAGATGCTATTTCTATGCTTTCTTCTAAAGTTGATGCTATGTCTCAAAAATTGGAACACTTGAATGTTAATTTTGTTAATTTAAGTACCGCTTCCTCATCATGTGATATATGTAAATTAGTTGATCATTTGACTGTGCATTGGCAAGTGGGTAGTCCTTTTACCCAAGATATAAGTGATCAATTATGTGAACAACTATCACCCTACACCAACAAATGACCCTTTCACTAGCACATATAATCCAGGTTAGAGAAATCACCCCAATTCTTCTTATAAGTCCAATGCCTCACTCGTTCCCCTAATGAATTTTAGACCACCCCCCTGGATTTCAAAGACCACCCTATCCTCAACAAGCACCTAAAAAATCCAACTTAGAGTCTATGGTAGAGAATATGCTTTTGGCTCAATAAAATTAAGAGGATTACATTGAGCAATTGACCTCTAAGGTTGATGTGCTTACTATTCAAAATAAGATGTTGGAAGCTCAAATAGTTCAACAAGCTACATGTTCCTCTACACCCTTAGGTAAATTTCCTAGAGAGAACGAACTTAGCCTTGGGGAACCATGTAATGCTATGATTTTAAGAGGGGGTAAGCAACTCGAGGAACGTAAGGGGCTTCACCAAAATGAACATTCACATTGTGGAAACGAAGTCATTGGAGAAAGAGGTACCGACTTCTTCTAATGAAGATAAAGGTGATGATATTCTAATAAGAATCCTGATGACCCCAAGAAAACCTCCCCAAAACCCTATGTAGAGCCTTTACCCTTTCCCCAACGAATGGCTAATGCTAAACTTGACTAACAATTTAGGAAGTTTTAAGAAGTCCTTAAGAAACTATACATTAACATTCCATTCACTAATGCCTTGTCACAAATGTTATCTTATGCTAATTTTTGAAGGAGATTTTGTCTAATAAACGAAAGCTAGAAGAACATGAAATAGTGGCATTAATCGAAGAATATAGTGCCGTAATTCAAAATAAGCTCCCTGCTAAGGTTAAGGATCCCAACAGTTTTACTATCCCTTGTCTAATAGGGAATGAGTCCATAGATAGTGCCTTATGTGACCTAGGGTCCAGTGTAAGTTTAACACCCTTCTCTCTCTACAAGAAGTTGGACCTAGGAGAAATGAGACCCATCACCATCTCTTTACGATTGGCAGACCGTTCTGTAAGGCACCCAGTAGGTATTTTAGAGGATTTTCTTATTAAAGTAGGAGACTTATACGTGCCTGTAGATTTTGTAATCTTTGAAATGGAAAAAAGATTCACACACCCCTATTATTCTTAGGAGACAATTCTTGGCCACCGCTGGGCGCCGTATAGATGTTAAAAATGGCAAGTTGTCTTTTGATGTGGGTGTTGAATATGTTGAATTCAACTTGATAAAGCTTCTAAGTCTCCTTCAATCTCTAGAAAGTGTTATCGGATTGATGTAGTGGATAGTTTGGTACCAAAAACTATCTCTAATAATAATTCTTATGATAGACTTGAGTATTACTTATTGAATGATGGTGCCACTTGAGATGAAAACCCAAAAGTAGTTATGTGTGCTCAATTCCTGGAAGCTTCTCCAATAGATAGCCCACCCTTTACCATGATGGAATTACTAGTACATGACAAAGCATCCTTAATGGACAAAGAACGTGCCCCCGAGGTAGAGCTAAAACCTCTTCCTTCCTCGTTGAGGTATGAGTTTCTTGCCACAAACTCTACATATTCTGTGATTGTGAATGCAAGTTTAAATGCATCTCAAGTTGACTCTTTGCTAAAAATACTCAGATTGCATCATAAGGCCATGGGATATACTCTTAATGACCTTAAAGGAATTAACTCTTCTGTGTGTATGTATCATATTTTGATGGAAGATAACTATAAACCCTCAACTAAACACCAAAGGAGATTGAACCCTAAGCTGCACAATGTGGTAAACATAGAAATTTTGAAACTGATTAAGGCTGGAATTATATACCCAATCTCTAATAGTGAATGGATAAGTCTAGTTCATCTTGTCCCTAAAAAGAGGGAATGACGGTTGTAAGAAATAAAATAATGAACTTATACCTAATAGGATAGTTATTGGTTGGTGTATGTGCATAGATTATAGGAAATTGAATAAAGCTAACCAAAAGGACCATTTTCTCCTACCTTTCATTGACCAAATGCTGGAGAGGCTGGCAAAGAACTCTTATTTTTGCTACTTAGATGGTCATTCAGGATTCTTTCAAATTCCTATTCACCCTAGTGATCAAGAAAATACTACCTTTACTTGTCCATACGGAACATTTGCTTATAGGAGAATTCCATTTAGGTTGTATAATGCCCTAGCCATATTTCAACGATGCATGATGCTATTTTTTCTGATTTTATTGAGGATATAATGGAAGTCTTTATGGATGATTTTTCTGTATATGGTATGATTTTTGACCATTGTTTGAATAATTTATCTAAAGTCTTATAAAGGTGTAAAGATACAAATTTCGTCTTAAATTGGGAAAAATGTCATTTTGTGGTATAGAAGGGGG
>NCQT01119600.1:21929-33712 GCA_002740465.1 Stenocereus thurberi
TTCTCAAACATAGTGGATGAGCCTTGCCAAAATGCTTTCAATGTGATAAGTAATATCTGGCAAACCCACCAGTTTTATAACCATCAAAAGAAGACGTGTCGTTCCTATTTTATTTAATGACAACGGAAACTACGATAGGCGCAATGCTGGCATAAGAAAACGAAAGAAAAGAATGTGTGATTTATTAGTCGAGAACAAAGTTCCTTGATTATGAGGTTTGGGATACCCAAATCAAAAAAATGTGCCTACCTCCCTTATGGGCTACTAAGAAATTGAGGCACTATATGCTTATTAAGAAAGTAAAGGTCATATCCAAAGTCGATCTGTTGGAGTATTTCATGGCTCAGACCATCCTTCATGAAAACATTTTATGGTGGACAATTTTACTCTCTGAATTGCATCTTAAGCCCAGGCACAAAAATTTTAAAAAGAAGAGCATTCTCGGATTTCCTAGTAGACCACCCCATAAAGCAACCAGAAGAAAATTATAATCTTCTCGATGAGGATATCTTCTTAGTTGAAGATGAAACATTACAAGTGTATTTTGATAGTGCATCTAACCACAAGGGATATGACATTACCATCTTATTAGTATTATAACAAAGGTTTCACATTCCAATGTCAACCAAATTAGATTTTGGGGCAAAAACAATATGGGCAAGTGTATGGTTTGTATTATAGGAATGGAAGTCACCCAATCTCTCAAAAGCAAACCTTTAAATATGTATGAGGACTCGAGCCTAATCATAAACAAAATCATTAGTCGGTGAAACCTGAAAAAAGATAACTTATGACTTTACCCAGCTGACATTGAAATGAAAACTTCCCACCTTGATCACTTTTCTCTCGGTGAAAGGAGAATCAACCAATAGATGTACTATTAAAATTGACATCCATAATCACCATACTAGATGAAGAGCTTAAAATGATTATCATTATCGCTAAAAGAAGCAAGCTAGCATGTTTCTTAAAAATAAGGGAGGAAAATGAATAGACATACCTGTGGTATACTGGTATATAACTCATCACCCCAAAGGGAATAAAGTAAGCCCAAAGACCACTTCACTATAGAGCCTTACGATTCATTATGGATAAGCCATATCTTATAACAAAACTACCTACTGTGTTAACTTATGGGGTGCAAATGTAGAAAAGGCAGGACTTTTATGGAGGAGATTCAAGGAGGTGGCTGTGAAATCTAACATGAATGGGTTCCTGCCGCCAAAGAAAATACAAAGGTGGGGCTGCTATTGGGCCACAATGAATTGGGACTTCTATCAATTTGCCTGAGGATAAGGAAAATGTCAAAAGCATGCCTTAATTTAAGTATGCCTCTTTCACAATTACACACACTCACTTCACCTTGACCATCATCAAATTAGTGAATTGACATCATGAATAAAATCATTATAAAAGGGATAACCTATACACCACAACCAACTAAAGGCCTACTAGCAACCAATAAGAACATCAAAAATATCTTCAGCAAGGTGATAGAAAACTATAAAGATTGGGCCAATAAAGTCGCTTTTATATTGTCAGGATACTAGACATCCATGAGACTATCAATGGGAGCAGCACCATTCTCCCTTGTACTTGGGATAGAAGTGGCACTCCAAGTAAAAATGAAGATCGCATCGCTGCGGGTGGCCCTTGAAGGGCAAGTATTAAAATTGATTGGACAAAAGTCTGACATGCATGACTATTGGGCATTGATGAGAAAATATTACAAGCCCTACATTACTTGGAGAAAAACTAGCAAACAATGCAAACGACATTCATTTCAAAAGTTCTTCGTCAGTACATTATAAAGGGTGAGGTAGTGGCAAAGGCCATTCAACTAACTGTCGCTCACCCACAAGGAAAATTTGGACACTGTTAGGCTGACTCTATAATGTGAAATAAATTCTGTTAAGAGGGGTCATAAAGGTAATGGCCATAGATGGTTATGTGTTCTCATAACTCACTAATTTTGACCAATTAAAGTAGTTTTCTTCTAAAATCCCATGGAGAGGAGTCAACAAGTAGGCAGCATGAGTAGAATTGTCATTGGACCTTAGCAGCATAAAAGCTTGAGCTGCCAAGACCTATCAACATTTAGTTGCTGGGACTTGGGCTACACACATCCCAACATGCTCCCATCTTTTAAAAAACACAAAATAAAATTTAAAAAAAACTTTGGCAGACCATGTAGGTGCTTAAAAAAAAGCACAACTCATTCACATCCAACCCAACATTATAAAAATATATATATAATAAATAAACAAATCAAGCCAAGCATAGCAAGGTAAAGAAATGTCCATAAGAGACAACATAAAATCATTCTATTCATTTGGACTTCTACAGGGATTAAAAATTTTTAAAAAATGCTTGTTTTAATACCTAAAATGTAATAACCCAATAATTTAGACCGTAGCTCATTATTGAAATAAAAAAATTCTACTAACTCTGTTTGTCATATAAACTATATTAGGTTAACATTTACGTGTTAATTAAGATTATTAATTTATGTGATTAGTTTTGAAATTTTCTTGATTAGTCTATGGTGGTGTGGAATTAGGAAAACAGGTTGAAACTACATGACTCGAGATGGCGTGGATTAGCAAGGTTAAAATAAGGCTCGGTTTAACTAAGGCAAATATTTTTGAAGTTGGAAGAAAACCAAAAAAAGGACAAGAACAAAAAAGGCTCAGCCCCTTTCTCGAGCACCAAAAGAGACTGAAGGGGGGTTTATTCTCCCCTAGTCCTGCAACCCTGAGCACATAGAGAGAGAGAGAGATGGAGGGAGAGCGAATCAAGAAGGAAAGAAGAGGGCAGTGGATAGCGGCCGTAGACCAGCGATGGGGCACCACTCATGCTTAGCAGCCTTAGGTTGCACAGCAACGAGCAGCCAAAGAGTGGAAAAGATCGAGAGAGAGGAGAGCGAGAGAGAGAGATGAGAGAGAGAGCCGAGGTGACCGGCGCTAGCGATGGCCACTCCACGGCGACTGGGTGCCACCGGCTGAGCGTAGGCAGCACGAGGGAGAAGAGTCACAAAGGGCTAGAGTTGTGAGGGTTAACTTCCATTCTAGCGACTGTGCCAGTGACTCGATGATCATTTAACGGTGGGCGGTGGAGCAGTGAATAGCAGTAAGACAGGAAATGAATGAACCAAATCCAAGCCAAGCCAACCCAAACCAAACCCTAAAATGGGTCCTTTAACTTGAAATTGAGGTAGGTGGTTCTTTTCTTTATAAATTAGTATTAATTTTAAAATTAAAGAAAATTTTATGCTTGTGAATAGACAGATATGGGTGGTCCACATTCCCAAATTGCTAAGAATTTCGAACTAAATTGCTTTGTTGACTATAGCTGTGGTTGTATATGATTAAGCTAGGGTTAGAAATATGCAATCGTGGGTGTGAATTTATAAGTGTTTAGGTAGAATTGGAGTTGTTAAGAACTGTTCTTTGAAGTTGAATTTTGGGCAAGATGAAAGAGGAAGAATACAATCTAGTTATCGCACCTTTGGGCTTGTGATGTTCTTGTATTTTTGCATTCATTTCTAAACATGTTTAATTTTTGGTTTGTTGCCATTGCGGCCATGTAGTTAGGTAGTGGGTGGTGTAACTAAATGTCAGGGGTATTATTTAGGGACTGGAAACGTATGGTGATGCTACTGCTGTGTTATAGGCACAACGGAGCTAGTCGATTTTGTTCGCTGGCAGGTTCAACCGGCTGATCCAACTTGGGACCGGTTCAAGTGAACGGCTCAGTACAAAACCTAAGTTGGTTCTGCTATAATAGATCTTGAGTTGAACTACTCATGTGTTCTTACTAAAAATTAAAGAAAGAAAAATTGAATCCAAGCCCAAAGTAAATCTGAGTGAAACTGAACCTAAATTGAGCTAAACCTCAAACGAACTGAGCCATATAAAAGTAGCATTGAACTAAACTCGAATCTAAACTATATTGATAAGGATATAATAGGATTGGAATCGAACTCGAAATTACATTGAGCATGTTTCTTGTGCTTAGGTGTTATCTATACATTGCTGAAAATTTGAAAGGAACCGAGAGAACTTGATTAGATCATTGTCCTGTACATAAACCTAACTTGAACTGAAATAGCTTCCAGACTGTGTAACTAGTGACTTCATTTGTTGAAGATAATGGCATACATTTATCATTAATGTGAGTAATATTTGTGTTCTTAAATCTACACCTGTTATTAGAACCATAAAATGAATTGTTTCCCTTGAATGTGGTTAGAGAATCGAAACTTAATGTCTAATGAGTTAGGAAATGTGTTTGAATGGTAAAAAGTTCTTGCTCTGAGCTACTATGCATCATCATGGCCTAAGTATTGCTTTGATCTTAACTCAAAACTTAAATTATGAGAACGCATTGATTTTAATACGCCCAACTGATGAATGCATATTTTCATGAATTAGGGTTTGACTGACCTTGTAACACCCCCAAATTCAACATGTTTCACTACTTATATTTTCCTTAATAAAACCCTTAATTATAATCTAGACAACCTAATGATAGGAGCATTACCACCGTCCAATAGGACAAGGCTTGAAATATGAGTGCTATAAAAAATACAGTTAAGCATAGCTTCAATCATACACACACACACCTGATCAATCCATATATAATCAACTGTTAACCAATATAAGGTTTTTACACCATAGTAAAAACAATTCACCATGTAATCTGTATCTTCATTCACTGAAGATTTCAATATACAGCTCTAAAAATATGCGTACACTGTGTCAGTGTTGATCCATCCAGATTCCTTGCTCAACTTATTCCCTTCCACTGGTTTACTATCATAAAGACGATTCTCTGAGCATTTACATAAAACAAAACATGAAAAATATTTCAAACTGTGAGCCGAAACTTAGTACATGCATTCCTGTATTGTTAAATGATAAGTAAAACACTGGTTAGGCCCAATTTACAATTCATTTTAAGTTAAAATAGTGAATGAGATGATCTAAAACTGCATTACTAGTTATTATCTAATACTGAACCCTTTGATACTGTTACGATCTATGGATAGGTGTACACCTACCAAGCCGATCAGGGACCTGGCCTGAAGTCGCGCGGATAACTGAAGGGCGAATGCCCTATAGATGATGACTAACTGGATCACTAATTAAATGATAAATTACTATATAAACTGCTTCATTGATGTACTTACCAAACATGATAGTTTGATAAATGAACTCTGATTTCTAAAGATACAAGCAATGGACGTACCTGAAGTCTTTAAAATGATATTTCACTTGATAATACTTATGCACAATGGAAACGATGTACTAGGCCTCATTTCTGTTTAAGAAATATAATTATAGGTAAACGTAGTTAGTAAACCATATTCACGGACATAATTCGTCACTTTAATGGAAATTGATTTATTTAAAAAGACTTCTACAACTCCAATAATTCAATATAAGGCAAGTTAAACCAAAATGAAGTGATTTTAATTCAATATAACACAAGTTAAACCAAAATGATCTGAATAATAGATCAGTTAGGGTTATTGAACTTGAATTACAACAAACTGAAATAAGATAGACCAAATTGAAAAAATTGAGGTGATAATGAAAAGATTTTAATTGATATAAATGAAATATGGGTTTCTGATATTTCTAAAATGGATAATGAAAAGTGTGATGCTTCTGAAATGGATAATAGATGGTTTAATGCCGTGAGAGGTTTTGTGAGGTTCATAAACAGCTCAAATAACCTCAGTTGATCCGATAGACACTAATTTAAGTCATTACTTTGCCCACTTCTCAAATTTCATTTTCGTGCTCACTTAACTCGGTTTTCAACACAAGTAAGCTTCTATACATAATCACACTTGTTGAACTCACTACACTTTTTAATTTCCTTGCAATACCGATAAGTATATAGAAACTTCTGAAATATTTCCAAATGTCACGATTTCTGTATTTACTCATGTTACTGTTTGATGGTCTGCATTAGAAAATTCATATCTTTCACTCCCGACCTCCAAATAAGATGTAAAACCCCAATATGAAAAGCTCATAATGTCCATAAAACTTTTATACAGGAAACGAAGTACGATTAACATAGTAGTGTCCCTAAAATTATGATAGAACACAGACATGCACAATTTCAGCTCAATCTGCACAGTCGTAACAAAATGACCATAACTTTTTCCACAGAATTCGAATTAAGGTGATTCTAAAAGAATTTAAAAGATAACTCATTGATCTATCCACATACCAAAAATCACCATTTTTCAATAAGGCAATCATTACCAGTTTTTTCGTAAAAGTCCACTGTTCAAAACTGCTCCTAGTTTCGATGTATTCTGCGCAGTCTTCAATAAATTGGCTATAACTTTATCTACACAACTCAGAATTAAGTGATTCCAAAGCCTATTAAAAGTTACATCAAAAATCATAATTTTTTCATGTCCGACGAATTTCCAGCTCATTCATAAACAGACCCCTATTTTGGGTCTATTTCCCAGCCCTAAATCACATAGTTTCAATCTTTTCCTCATATAACCACCCACTAAAATCATTCTGTAACTCATCCAAATTAATACAAACATCTTGATATTCATTACCAATGCCAAAAAATCACAAAATCTCATTAAAAATAATCAAAATCGATCATCCCAACCTAAACTTGCATAATCATGAACAACTTCAAACATCACTTACTTTGAAGCATAATCCAACCATTAAAACATCAAAATAATATTTGTTTATACCAAGATAACATGATCCATAATCAAATCCAACATAAAAATTGAAAATGAAATTTGATTAGGCTAGACTTTTACCTTGCTTAGTGATCAAATGGGAGAGATGGAGGTCTTGCTTGATGTGGGAGGTGTTTGGGTGGTGGATGGTGGTTGATAGTGCGGTGGCCTGCTGGCTGATGATGGCTGAGAGTGGTGTCTATGGTGGCTGGCAGCACGGGCTGGCCATGGGGCAGTGGAGAAATGGAGAGAAAGAGAGAGGAAAGTGGGAGGAAATTGCCTTGCTGTTTTTGTGCTTGAGTTGTTTACTTGGTTGCTATTGAAGGGAGTATACATGCCTGAGAATTTGTCCCTCAAAAAAAAAATCTTTTGCTAATTTAAATTAGGGGTAATGGTGCTAATCAGCTAAACAAATAGATTAGGAACTTTTTGGGCCGAAATCGGCCTTAAATGAGCTCAGGTTCGAAAAAATTATCAAACCGGGTGCGATTAATTTAATATTTTTTTTCCAAAGCTCGAAATTAAATGTGATATCATGAATAATAATTTAATTTTTTAAATCATAAATATCGAGGCCTACTATCAATTTTTTTTTTCAAAATTAATACGGTAAATGAAACTTGAATTGCAAAGTACGGCCCAAAATGAATTATCTTAGCCGGGATAATTAAATGAGATAAATAAATGTGAAAAATGAATAACTTGACTTAATTAAATAAATAAATATAATTTAGGGTTGGGCTATTACAGTCTTTCCCCCTGAAAGAGTTTCGTCCTCGAAACTTATAAACTTTGCCAACAAATGCAAGGTTATCTCAAATAAGTATGAGTACTTGACTTTCACTTGGTCCTCAATTTCTCAAGTAGTTTCTGAGGAGGTATGATTTACCCAAAGTAATTTTGTTAAAGATGTCTGCTTGATGCTTAACTGCTTAATCTGACAATCCAATATCTGGATTGGGTGCCCGTAAAACACAAGATCCTCAATAACCACAATGAGTTTGATTGTGACAGCGTGGTTAAGTTATGAATGTACTGCTTGAGTTGTCAGGTAACGTTATACACGTGTTTGAGTTATATAGGCAGATCCGGTAGACAAGCTATGCAATTCGGCCTTTCAATAAACTGACATGATCTAAAAGATCTTGACCGTAATTTAGTTTTCCTTACACCCTTAATTGATGAAACTTTCTGAAAAACCTTGCTATATACATGAAAGTCCAGGAATCTCCTTCTTTTATCAACATAGCATTTCTATCGCTTTCAATATGATATTTTCAGGAATCTTCTGACATGTGTCACCTCATTAAACGCTGGAGAGGATCTTCATGACCCATAAGATGATTTGTTGCCAATGTCTGCCGTCAGTTTGTCCTGATGTTTAGTGAAGGATTCTCTGCTAATGCTACCATAACGTTGACTGTTGGGAGTTCCCTACTATCTTCAAATGCAAATGTTGGTCGTAGGTCGTAGAGGCTCCAACTTAGAAGAGCTGATCCATTGATATTTTTGGATGCTTGCCCATCTGTTTCAGGATGATAAGAGCTGCAGAAGTTTAATCTAGTTCCAAAGGCTCTTTGAAGTGCTTGCCATAACAGGCTAGAACTCTCTGATCTCGATCATACACTACATCTGAGGGAATCCAATTACAAAGTCCATTGAAATTGAATCCCTTTCTCAGGTTTTTGCTTTATTCTTTGGAGCTTAGGATCATCATCCTGATTCACTCTAATTTCCTCCATTAGGGAGGACTGTAGGGTAAGTGCTCACAATCGAACATTCGCCTTCCGGTGCAACACTGATTGAATGCCCAACACCTCAAGCTCTCTCAAGAGATTCAGTTGCATAATCACTACAGCGTTCAAGGTACGTTGTGCCTTCCTATTTAGGGCGTCTGCCATAACATTTCCCTTTCTTGGTTGACATTGGATCTACCACAACTGATTGAGCTTCTTCTGCATGAAGATGTACTGGAAGCTTTGATGATCAGTATTGATTCTTGCATGGTACCCCATATAAGTGATGTCTCTAAATTTTCAACGCAAAAACTAGAGAAATGGGTAGGGTAATTCTTCTCATAAGACTTGAGTTGTTAGAAGGCGTAAGCCACCAGTTTAATTTCCTACTAACTTTATAGTTTTCTTTAACAAATTGGTCAGGGAGGGCAATATTTGTCAAATCCTTCCGGAACTCGATAATTCCCTACTAAACTCAAACGGTTCCTAATCTCAATGCATTGGTGGGTCTTGAACACTTCGTAACGGCTTTTGCCTTTTACAAATCAACCTTAATTTCTTCCTTTGAAACCATATGTTCCAAAAATACCATTTCTTCTAACAATACTCATGATTCTTGTATTTGCTATGTAATTGATGTTCCCTCAAGGTCTATAACACTGTCCTCAAATGAACAGTATGCTCATCTCTGTCCTTAGAGTATTTCAAGATATCTTTTATAAACACTACCACATTTGTCTAGATATGATCTGAAACTCTATTCATAAGATCTGTAAAGGCCCCAGGGCCATTGATTAGGCCATGGCATCACAGTGAATTCATAGCAACCCAAACATGGTCCTTAGTGTGGTTTTGGGAATGTCTTCAGGTATAATGCTAAGTTGATGGTACCCTGACCTCAAATCAATCTTAGAAAAGACTCCTGCTCCCTACAGTTGATCAAATAAGTTATCTACTTGAGGCGATCGGTATGTGTTTTTGAGGGTGATGTTGTTCAGCTCTCTGTAATTAATACATAACCTCCAGGTTCCATTCTTCTTCTTTACAAATAAAATTGGGGCACCCCGTGGTGACACGCGTGGTATGATAAATCCCTTCTGTAATGACTTCTCTAGTTGAATCTTTAGTTCTTTAAGCTTAATTGGGGCCATACGATATAGGGTTTTAGAGATAGGTTTAGCATCAGGGATTAATTCAATCTCAACATCAATTTCTCTTTGCGGAGCAGTCCCGGTAACCTTTCAGGAAAACATCTCTAAATTCACAAGCTATAGGCATATCATCTACTTTTCTTCCTTCGGTTGAATGTTACTACCATAACACCAATACATCATATATCCTTGACATAAGACCTCATTAGTTTTCATAACGGAATTCAAAGGACAAGATTTTTCCTTTCTTTGCCCATGAAACATATTTCTCTCCCTTGTTCCCCTCTTAAAATGACCTTAGGGTAATCACAATCTATCTTGACCCCATAAGTACACAACCAGCTCATTTCCGGAACGATATCAAAGTCTGATGAATCAAAATGAATCGAAACTCCAGGGAATACTATCCCGCCAACTGTAATGGACACATGTTTATAAGACGTAAACACTCAACTCTAGAGTCATTGGATAACTTGATTCCATAATTGGTGTTTACTTCCTCATTCTCAAGATTCACTTGCATGGCAGATCGTGTGAGTATAAATGAATGAGTGGCAACTAAATCAATCAATACACAAAATGGTTTCAAGATTAAAGGAGAGTTCCAGTAACTACTGCACCAGAGGTGGCAGTATCCTTCTTGCTCAACACCTACGACCTTCCTACAACTGCGGGCCTTGGAGGTCGGAGCCCTTGTCTGCAGCCTTCAGTCTTTAAGAACATGCAACAATGAGTTTCTCTGGCTACCACACCACATACATTTGTTAGTTCCCGCTTGGCAATACGGAGCGGTGTAGTTAGTTCTTCCATAATTCTGCTTCAAGTAAAGTTAGGCCGTAAGGGTCTATTCTTAACAGTGTTTCATCAAATATCGGTTTCACCAGTTAGATAAAATGTTCGAATGTTCACCTTTTTCTCCCGTGGAACCTCTATTACAGAGAAACATTTCTCCATTCCTCGAATCTATTTTTCAGGTTCCACTGGGTCATACTTTGCACTCTAGAGTTCTTTAGTCTGAATCAGCTGAAGGCATTTTTCCAAGGGGCAATAACCCATCAAAATTTCTCACTGACGTAATCCAAATGCATGGCAAAAATTTTGATTGTCACACTTAAACTTTATACAAGTGGTCTTCTGTAGGGAACTTAGATTGAATCAGCCAAAAGGTAGGCACATTGCATTTCTCTTAGCAATGGGTTCCATAAGTCGGACACTAATTAACCCCTATAAAAAGTGTAGTTGAGATTTACCTTTTGTACAAGTATGCTACAAAATTATCGTCTATTGACATGGGTGCAACCTAATCATAAACCAGCTGCTAGCAGCAACTGGACTTGAAAAAGGTGACCAGAACTGATGAAGATGTAAGATAAGAGTGAATAATGGTATAGCTAGATGGGGAGATGCCATGAAGACAAGAAGATGAAGCCCCTAGTCGAAGTAAGGAGTATCCAACAGTTGATAATCCAACAAGGGCAATGGCAGATGGTATGTTATGAGAAGGTGCAGTGAAATATTTTCAAAAGTAATGCCTACTTCACAGATGGAGGTGGAGTCAATGGACTGCATACAAGAGTTTGGGCAATTGAAGCAAGTCTTAAATTGCAATGGATTAAAGCAAAATGTCTCTCTAAAGTACACTTGGTTTCTCTTATCTGGAATCGTCGATACTTAATAGTTTTAAAACTTATATACCATAGAACAAGCCTCTCTAAAATCCTACAATTTAGGGGATATTACATCAAGAACCCCCATATAGTTCATTTAGATGAAATTCGTGAGTTACAGAAGAAAATATCGACAATCAATGAAGCATATTGAAGTAATTGCCACTTGGATCCAAGAAATGCACAAAATGACACCCATATGATGAGGAAATATAAGCTCAAAGTTGTACGTATCCACTGACTTAAAAAGTCTACACCATCAAACTTCTAGGCTGAATTTCATTGACCACTGGCCTCAAAATGTGCTGCAACATGGGTCAGTGGAAAGCTTAATTTCTATACTTTGACATAGACTGAATAAAACATCTCTATCTAATGGAATGCGTAGGCTGTAAGTGGGATAAACTCAGACCTCGTGCACCGAAATTCTGACCAGTTCGCAGACTTGGGCTTGCCTGGTAAGTTTTAATGACCAAATGACCTCTAATCCATTTGA
>NCQT01119600.1:34054-51237 GCA_002740465.1 Stenocereus thurberi
CAAAAGGATATCAAATCAAGCTCAACGGCTACACACCGGAGACCATAACTCTATGGGCCACGCGCCCGGAGTACAAGAGTTTACATCCCAAAAATAAAAAATTTCAGCTAAAAGGGCAGCATACCATTCAGATGGGTGGCTCATATGGCCATACCGAGTGACTTCTGGAAAATATGGCCATACTTACCTAAATGCATTGGAGGCACCTGTCACTTGTTGCTCAAAATCGCCCTTGAATCTGATGCTTGAGATCAAACTATATGTACATTATATAGATCCATTTGACAAAGAAGAATATACGAGTAGAATAGGCGTGAGACAAGCAAAAATTATTAGTGTCACAAATCTCCAAGGATATCATAATAATCCTCATTCCTCACTAATCGACTTTCTCAATATCTTAATCCCCATACTCTGTATCCCATAAAAAAAATCTCAACCTGGCTCTGACACCAAATCTGTAATGCCCCCAAATTAAACATATTTCACTGCTTGTACTTTCCTTTATAAAACCCTTAATTGTAATCTAGACATCCCAATGATAGGGGTATTACCGCTGTCCAAAAGGACAAGGTTTGAAACATGAGTGCTATAAATAACACAGTTAAGCATAGCTTTAATCATACACATACACACCTGATCAATCCATATATAATCAACAGTTAATTAATATAAGGTTTTTACACCATAGTAAAAACAATTCACCATGTAATCTGTATCTCCATCAATTGAAGATTTCAATATACAGCTATAAAAATATGCATACACTATGTCAGTGTCGATCCATCCAGATTTCCTTGCTCAACTTATTCTCTTCCACTGGTTTACTATCATGAAGACGATTCTCTGGACATTTGCCCAAAACAAAACATGAAAAACATTTCGAACTTATGAGCTGAAGCTCGATACATGCATTCCTGTACTGTTAAATAGTCATTGAAACACTGGTTGGGCCAAATTTGGAATTCATTTTAAGTTAAAACAGTGAATGAGATGATGTAAAACTGCATTAATAGTTATTATCTGATAGTGAACCCTTTGATACTGTTACGATCTATGGATAGGTGTACACCTACCAAGTCGATCGGGGACCTGGCCTGAAGTCGCGCAAGTAACTGAAGGGCGAATGCCCTATGGATGATGACTGACTGGTTCACTAATTAAATGATAAATCACTGTGTAAACTGATTCATTGATGTACTTACAAACATGATGCTTTGATAAATGAGCTCTGATTTCTAAAGATATAGGCAGTGGACGTACCTGAAGTCTTTAAAATGATATTTCACTTGATAATACTTATGTACAATGGAAACGATAGACTAGGCCCCATTTCTAGTTAAGAAATATAATTATAGGTAAATGTAGTTAGTAAACCATATTCACCGACATAATTCGCAACTTTAATGGAAATTGATTTATTTAAAAAGACTTCTACAATTCTAATAATTCAAAATAAGACAAGTTAAACCAAAATGAACTGATTTTAATTCAATATAAGACAAGTTAAACCAAAGTGATCAGAATAATAAGTCAGCTAGGGTTATTGAACTTGAATTACAACAAACTGAAACAAAATAGACCAAATTGGAAAAATTGAGGTGATAATGAAAAGATTTTAATTAATATAAATGAAATATGGGTTTTTGATACTTCTGAAATGGATAATGAAAAGTGTGATACTTTCGAAATGGATAATGGATGGTTCAATGCTAGGAGGGGTGTTGTGAGGTTCATAAACAGCTCAAATAACCTCAGTTGATCCGATGGACACTAATTTGAGTCATTACTGTGCCCACTTCTCAAATTTCATTTTCATGCTCACTTAACTCAGTTTTCAACCCAAGTAAGCTTCTATACGTAATCACACTTATTGAGCTCACTACACTTTGTAATTTTCTTGCAATACCCATAATTATATAGAAACTTCAGAAAATATTTCCAAATGTTACGATTTCTGTATTCATTCATGTTATTGTTTGATGGTCTGCATTAGAAAATCTATATCTTTCACTCCTGACCTCAAAATAAGATGCAAAACCCCAATATGCAAAGACCATAATGTCCAATAAAATTTTATTTAGGACACAAAGAATGATTCACATAGTAGGGTCCCTAAAATTAGGGTAGAACACAGACGTGCACAATTTCAGTTCAGTCTGCACAATCATAGTAAAATGACCATAACCTTTTCCACAGAATTCGGATTAAGGTGATTCAAAAAGCATTCAAAAGATAACTCATTGATCTATCAACATACCAAAAATTATGAATTTTCAATAAGCCAATCAATATCAGTTTTTTCATAAAGTCCACTGTTTAAAACTACTCCCAGTTTTAATATATTTTGCGCAGTCTTCAGTAAATTGGTCATAACTTTGCCAACACAACTCAGAATAAAGTAATTCTAGAGCCTATTGAAAGCTAACTCATTGAGTTATCTCTACACCAAAAATCATAATTTTTCCATGTCGCACGATTTACCAGCTTATTCATAAACAGACCCCTATTTTGGGTCTGTTTTCCAGCCCTAAATCACATAGTTTCAATCTTTTCCTCATACAACCACCCACTAAAATCATTCTGTAACTCATCCAAATTAATGTAAACATCTTGATATTCATTACCAATGCCAAAAATCACAAAATCTCATTAAAAACGATCAAAATCCATCATCCCAACCTAAACTTGCATGATCATGAACAACTTCAAACATCACTTACTTTCAAGCATAATCCAACCATTAAAACATCAAAATAACACTTTTTTATATCAAGATAACATGATCCATAATCAAATCCAACATAAAAATCAAAAATGAAATTTGATTAGGCTAGACTTTTACCTTGCTTAGTGATCAAGAGGGAGAGATGGAGGTGTTGCTTGATGTAGGAGGTGTTTGGGTTGTGGATGGTGGTTGATCGTGTGGTGGCCAGCTGGTTGGTGGTGGCTGAGAGTGGTGGCTGTGGTGGCTGGCAGCACGGCCTGGCCATGGGGCAGTGGAGAAATGGAGAGAAAGAGAGAGGAAAGTGGGAGGAAATTGCCTTGTCGTTTTTATGCTTGAGTTGTTTACTTGGTTGCAATTGAAGGGAGTACCCATGGCTGAGAATTTATCCCTCAAAAAAAAAATATTTTGCTAATTTAAATTAGGGGTAATGATGGTAATTAGCTAAACAAATAGATTAGGAACTTTTTGGGTCGAAATTGGCCTTAAATGAGCTCGGGTTCGGAAAAATTATCAAATCAGGTGTGATTAATTTAATATTTTTTTCCAAAGCACAAAATTAAAGGTGATATTATGAAAAATAATTTAATATTTAAATGTGATATCATGAAAATAATTTAATCTTTTAAATCATAAATATCGAGGCCTGCTATCATTTTTTTTTTGGGAAATTAATACGGTAAATGAAACTTGGATTGCAAAGTACGGCCCAAAATGAATTCTCCCATCCGAGATAATTAAATGAGATAAATAAATGTAAAAAATGAATAACTTGACTTAATTAAATAAATAAACATAATTTAGGGTGGAGCTATTATAGCCTTCCCCCCTGAAAGAGTTTCGTCCTTGAAACTTATAAAATTTGCCGACAGATGCAAGGTTATCTCAAATAAGTATAAGTACATGACTTTCACTTGGTCCTCAGTTTCTGAGGAGGTATGACTTGCCCGAAGTAATTTTGTTAAAGATATCTGCTTAATGCTTAACTGCTTAATCTGGTGATCCAATATCTGGATTGGGTGCTCGTGAAACATAAGATCCTCAATGACCACAATGGATTTGATTATGATAGCGTGGTCAAGATATGGAATGCACTACCTGAGTTGTTAGGTAAGGACCACATTATGCACGTGTTTGAGTTGTATAGGTAGATCCGGTAGACAAGTTATGCAATACGGTCTTTCAATAAATTGACATGGTCTANNNNATCTTGACTGCAATTTAGTTTTCCTTACACCCTTAATTGATGAAACTTTCTGAAAAACCTTGCTATATACATGAAAGTCCAGAAATCTCCTTCTTTTATCAACATAGCATTTCTATTGCTTTCAATAGGATATTTTTAGGAATCTTCTGACATGTGTCACCTCATTAAACGCTAGAGAAGATCTTCGTGACCCATAAGATGATTTGTTACCAATGTCTACCATCAATTTGTCTTGATGTTTAATGAAAGATTCTCTGCTAGTACTATCACAATGTTGACTGTTGAGAGTTCCCTACTGTCTTTAAATGCAATTGTTGGTCGTAGGTCATGAAGTACTATAGGCTCCAACTTAGAAGAGTTGATCCATTGATATTTTTAGATGCTTGCCCATCTGTTTCAGGATGATAAGAACTGCAGAAGTTCAATCTAGCTCGAAAGGCCCTTTGAAGTGCTTGCCATAACAAGCTTGAAGTCTCTGATCTCGATCATACACTATCTGAGGGAATCCCTTGACAGAGTCCATTGAAATTGAATCCCGTTCTCAGGTTTTTGCTTTATTCTTTAGAGCTTAGGATCGTCATCCTGATTCACTCTAATTTCCTCCATTAGGGAGGACTGTAAGGTAAGTGCCCACAATTGAACATTCGCCTTCCTATGCAACACTAATTGAATGTCCAAGACCTAAAGCTCTCTCAAGAGATTCAGTTGCGTAATCACTACAATGTTCAAGGTATGTTGTGTCTTCCTATTTAGGGCGTCTGCCATAACATTTTCCTTTCTTGGTTGACATTGGATCTGCCACAACTGATTGAGCACCTTCCGTGTGAAGATGTACTTAAACCTTAGATGATCAGTATTAATGCTTACATGGTACCCCATATAAGTAATGTCTTTAAATTTTCAACGCATAAACTAGAGAAATGGGTAGGGTAATTCTTCTCATAAGACTTGAGTTGTTAGAAGGCATGAGCCACCAGTTTAACTTCTTGATAACTTTATAGCTTTCTTTAACAAATTCGTCAGGGAGGGCAATATTTGTCAAATCCTTCCTGAACTCCATAATTACCTACTAAACTCAAACGTTTCCTAATCTCAGTGCATTGGTGGGTCTTGAGCACTTTGTAACGGCTTTCACCTTTTGCAAATCAACCTTAATTTCTTCCTTTGAAACCACATGTTCCAAAAATATCATTTCTTCTAACAATACTCATGATTCTTGTATTTGCTATATAACTGATGTTCCCTCAAGGTCTATAACACCGTCCATAAATGAACGGTATGCTCATATCTGTCCTTAGAGTATTTCAAGATACTTTGATAAAAACTACCACACTTATTTAGATATGGTCTGAAATACTATTCATAAGATTTGTAAAGGCCCCAGGGCCATTGATTTAGCCAAAAGGCATCACAATGAATTCATAGTAACCCAGACATGGTCCTTAGTGTGGTTTTGGGAATGTCTTCAGGTATAATGCAAAGTTGATGGTACCTTGACCTCAAATCAATCTTAGAAAAGACTCCTGCTCCCTGTAGTTGATCAAATAAGTTAGCTACTTGGGGCGATGGGTATGTGTTTTTGATGGTGATGTTGTTCAGCTCTCTGTAATTAATACATAACCTCCAGGTTCCATTCTTCTTCTTTTCAAATAGAATTGGGGCACCCTATAGTGACACGCATGGTATGATAAATCCCTTCTGTAATGACTTCTCTAGCTAAATCTTTAGTTCTTTAAGCTCAATTGGGGCCATACGATATGGGGTTTCGGAGATAGGTTGAGCATCAGGGATTAATTCAATCTTAACATCAATTTCTCTTTGCGGAGCAGTCCCAGTAACTTTTCAAGAAAACATCTCTAAATTCACAAGCTATAGGGATATCTTCTGCTTTTCTTCCTTCAGTTGAATGTTACTAGCATAACACCAGTACATCATATATCCTTGACATAAGAGCTCATTGGTTTTCATAACGGAATTCAAAGGATAAGATTTTTCCTTTCTTTGCCCATGAAATATATTTCTCTCCCTTGTTCCTCTCTTGAAATAACCTTAGGGTAATCACAATCTATCTTGACCCCATAAGTACACAACCAGCTCATTTCCGAAATGATATCAAAGTCTGATGAGTCAAAATGAATTGGAACTCCAGGGAATACTCTCCCGCCAACTGTAATGGACACATGTTTATAAGAGGTAAAACACTCAACTCTAGAGTCGCTTGATAACTTGATTCCATAATTGGTGTTTGCTTCCTCATTCTCAGGATTCACTTGCATGGTAGATTGTGTGAGTATAAATGAATAAGTGGCAACTAAGTCAATCAATACACAAAATGGTTTCAAGATTAAAGGAGAGTTCCAGTAACTACCGCACCAGAGGCGGCAGTATCCTTCTTGCTCAACACCTAACCTTCCTACAGCTGCGGGCCTTGGAGGTCAGAGCCCTTATCTGCAGCCTTCAGTCTTCAGGAACATGCAACAATGAGTTGCTTTGGCTACCACATCACATATGTTTGTTAGTTCCCGCTTGGCAATCCGGAGCGGTGCAGTTAGTTCTTCCGCAATTCTGCTTCAAGTGAAGTTAGGCTGTAAGGGCCTATTCTTAACAGTGTTTCATCAAATATCGGTTTCACCAGTTAGATAAATTGTTCGAATGTTCACCTTTTTCCCCCCTGGAACCTCTATTACAGAGAAAATTTTCTCCATTCCTCGAATCTATTTTTCAGGTTCCACTGGGTCATACTTTGTACTCTAGAGTTCTTTAGTCTGAATCAGCTGAAGGCATTTTTCTAAGGGGGAATAACCCATCAAAATTTCTCACTNNNGTAANNNAAATGCATGGCAAAAATTTTAATTGTCACACTTAAACTCTATGTAAGTGGTCTTCCGCAGGGAACGTAGATTGAATCAGCCAAAAAGGNNGGCACATTGCGTTTCCCTTAGCAATGAGTTCCATAAGTTAGACACTAATTAACCCCTATAAAAAGCGTGGTTAAGATTTACCTTATATACAAGTGTGCTACAAAATTATCGTCCATTGACATGGGTGTAAACCAATCGTAAACCAGCTACTAGCAGTAATTGGACTTGAAAAAGGTGACCAGAACTGATGAAGATGTAAGATAAGAGTGAATGATGATGTAGCTGGATGGGGAGATGCCATGAAGACAAGAAGATGAAGCCCCTAGTTGAAGTGAGGAGTATCCAACAGTTGATAATCCAATAAGGACAATGGTAGATGGTATGTTACTAGAAAGTGCAGTAAAATATTTTCAAGAGTAATGCCTACTTCACAGATGGAGGTAGAGTCAATGGACTGCATACAAGAGTTTCGGCAATTTAAGCAAGTCTTAAATCACAATGGATTAAAGCAAAATATCTCTCTAAAGGGCCCTTGGTTTCTCTTATCTGGAATCGTCGATACTTAACGGTTTTAAAACTTATGTACGATAGAACAAGCCTCTCTAAAATCCTACAATTTAGGGGATATTACATCAAGAACCCCCATATAGCTCATTTAGATGAAATTCATGAGTCACAGAAGAAAATATCGGCAATCAATGAAGCATATTGAAGTAATTTCCACTTAGATCCAAGAAATGCACAAAATGATACCCATATGATGAGAAAATATAAGCTCAAATTTGTACATATCCACTGACTTAAATAGTCTACACCATCAGACTTCTAGGATAAATTTCATTGACCACTGACCTCCAAATATGCTGCAACATAAGTTAGTGGAAAGCTTAATTTCCATACTTTGACATAGACAAAGTAAAACATCTCTATCTAATGGAATGCATAGGCTGCAAGTGGGATAAACTCAGACCTCGTGCACTGAAATTCTGACCAGTTCACAGACTTGGGCTTGCCTGGTAATTTTGAATGATCAAATGACCTCTAATCCATTAGAAACTTACTTCACATGCAAGACACCTCCCTAACCATAAAGGTAGGATAGAAAACCCTTAGATAAATCATGCTGATCATAGACAAAAGTTACCTCAAAGTCAGACCTTGTGCACTGATCAAAACTGCTAAGTTGATTGAACTTATGTATTCTGCCTATACTTAGTTTTTCATATGCATTTAACCTTAAAATCAGTCAAAGGCCTTTCATAGGACACATTTGTAACAAGCCCCAACATTAGGGCTAGGAGTGGTAGTGATTCTTAATGGACAGAGTTTCGCCTATAAGCGGGCCATTTTCCAGACTTAAAGCCTTACATCAAATCCCCTGTAGCGACTAGAAGAACAAAAGGATATCAAATCAAGCTCAACAGCTACAGGGAGACTATAACTCTATGGGCCACGCGCCCGGAGTACAAGAGTTTACATCCCAAAAATAAGCAATTTCAGCTAAAAGGGCAACATACCATTCAGATGGGTGGCCCATATGGCCATATCGAGTGACTTCTGGAAAATATGGCCATACTTACCTAAATGCATTGGAGGCACCTGTAACTTGCTGTTCAAAATCACCCTCAAATCTGATGCTTGAGATCAAACTATATATACATTATATAGATCCATTTGATAAAGAAGAATATACGAGTAGAATAGGCGTGAGATAAGCAGACATTATTAGTGTTACAAATCTCCAAGGATATCATAATAATCCTCATTCCTCACTAATCGACTTTCTCAATATCTTAATCCCCATACTCTATATCCCATGAAGAAAATCTCAACCTGGCTCTGACACCAAATCTGTAATGCCCCCAAATTAAACATATTTCACTGCTTGTATTTTCCTTAATAAAACCCTTAATTATAATCTAGGCATCCCAATGATAGGGGCATTATCGCCGTCCAAAAGGACAAGGTTTGAAACATGAGTGCTATAAATAACACAGTTAAGCATAGCTTCAATCATACACATACACACCTGATCAATCCATATATAATCAACAGTTAATCAATATAAGGTTTTTACACCATAGTAAAAACAATTCACCATGTAATCTGTATCTCCATCAATTGAAGATTTCAATATACAGCTATAAAAATATGGTCTGAAACTTTATTCATAAGATCTGTAAAGGCCCCAAGGCCATTGATTAGGCCAAAAGCCATCACAGTGAATTCATAGTGATCCAAACATGGTCCTTAGTGTGGTTTTGGGAACGTCTTTAGGGATAATGCTCAGTTGATGGTACCCTGACCTCAAATCAATCTTAGAAAAGACTCATGCTCCCTGCAGTTGATTAAATAAGTCATCTACTTGGGGTGATGGGTATGTGTTTTTGATGGTGATGTTGTTCAGCTCTCTGTAATTAATACATAACCTCCAGGTTCCATTCTTCTTCTTTGCAAGTAGAATAGGGGCACCCGATGGTGACATGCGTGGTATGATAAATCCCTTCTATGATGACTTCTCTAACTGAATTTTCAGTTCTTTAAGCTCAATTGAGGCCATACGATACGGAATTTTTGAAATAGGTTGAGCATTAGGGATTAATTCAATCTCAACATCAATTTCTTTTTATGGAGCAGTCCCGGTAACTTTTCAAGAAAACATCTCTAAATTCACAAGCTATAGGGATATCTTCTGCTTTTTCTTCCTTCGGTTGAATGTTACGAGCATAACGCCAATGCATAGTATATCCTTGACATAAGAGCTCATTGGTTTTCGTAATGGAATTTAAAGGATAAGATTTTTCCTTTCTTTGCCCATGAAACATATTTCTCTCCCTTGCTCCTCTCGAAATAACCTTAGGGTAATCACAATCTATCTTGACCCTATAAGTACACAACCAGCTCATTTTCGGAATGATATCAATGTCTGATGAGTCAAAATGAATCAGAACTCCACGGAATACTATCCCGCCAACTGTAATGGACACATGTTTATGAGAGGTAAAACACTCAACTCTGGAGTCGTTGGATAACTTGATTCCATAGTTGGTTTTTGCCTCCTTATTCTCAAGATTCACTTGCATGGTAGATCGTGTGAGTATATGAATGAATGGCAACTGAATCAATCAATACACAAAATGGTTTCAAGATTAAAGGAGAGTTCCAGTAACTACCGCACCAGAGGTAGCAGTATCCTTCTTACTCAACACCTACGACCTTTCCATAGTTGTGGGCCTTGGAGGTGGGAGCCCTTATCTACAGCCTTCAGTCTTTAAGAATAGGTAATAATGAGTTGCTCTGGCTACCACACAACATACATTTGTTAGTTCCCGCTTGGCGATCCAAAGCGGTGTAGTTAGTTCTTCCGCAATTCTGCTCCAAGTGAAGTCAGGCCGCAAGGGTCTATTCTTAATAGTGTTTCATCAAATATCAGTTTCTCCAGTTAGATAAAATGTTCGAATGTTCACCTTTTTTTCCCCTGGAACCTCTGTCGCAGAGAAAAATTTCTCCATTCCTCGAATCTATTTTTCAAGTTCCACTAGGTCATACTTTGCACTCTAGAGTTCTTTAGTCTGAATCAGCTGAAGGCATTTTTCTGAGGGGCAATAACCCATTAAAATTTCTCACTAACATAATCCAAATGCATGGTAGAAATTTTGATGGTCACACTTAAACTTTATGCAAGTGGTTTTCCACTAGGAACTTAGATTGAATCAGCCAAAAAGGTAGGCACATTGCATTTCCCTTAGCAATGGGCTCCATAAGTTGGACACTAATTAACCCCTATAAAAAGCGTAGTTAAGATTTACCTTATGTACAAGTGTGCTACAAAATTATCGTCTATTGACATGGGTGCAACCCAATCATAAACCAGCTACTAGCAGCAATTGGACTTGAAAAAGGTGACCAGAGCCGATGAAGACGTGACATGAGAGTGAATGATGATGCAATTAGATGGAGAGAAGCCATGAAGACAAGTAGATGAAGCCCCTCATCGAAGTGAGGAGTATCCAACAGTTGATAATCCAACAAGGACAATGGCAGATGGTATGTTACCAGAAGGTGCAGTGAAATATTTTCAAGAGTAATGCCTACTTCACATGTGGAGGTGGAGTCAATGGATTGCATATAAGAGTTTGGGCAATTTAAGCAAGTCTTGAATTGCAATGGATTAAAGCAAAATATCTCTCTAAAGTATCCTTGGTTTCTCTTATCTGGAATTGTCGATAGTTAATGGTTTCAAAACTTGTATACCGTAGAACAAGCCTCTCCAAAATCCTACAATTTAGGGGATATTACATCAAGAACCCCTATATAGCTCACTTAGATGAAATTCGTGAGTTACAGAGGAAAATATCTGCGATCAATGAAGTATATTGAAGTAATTTCCACTTGGACAAAAGAAACGCAAAAAATGACACCCATATGATGAGGAAATATAAGCTCAAAGTTGTACGTATCCACTGACTAAACAGTCTGTACCATCAGACTTCTAGGGTGAATTTTATTGACCACTGGCCTCCAAATGTGCTACAACATGGGTTAATGAAAAGCTTAATTTCTGAACTTTGACATAGACTAACTAAAACATCTCTATCTGATGGAATGCATAGGCTGCAAGTGGGATAAACTCAGACCTCATGCATTGGAATTCTGACCAGTTTGCGAATTGGACTTGTCTAGTAATTTTGAATGACCAAATGACCTCTAATCCATTTGAAACTTACTTCACATGCAAGATATCTCCCTAACCATAAAGGTAGGATAGAAAACCCCTAGATAAATCATGCTGATCATGGACAAAAGTTACCTCAAAGTCAGACCTGTGCACTGCTTAAAACTGCTAAGTTGATTATTCTGCCTATGCTTAGTTTTCCCTATGCATTTAACCTTAAGATGAGTCAAAGGCCTTTCATAGGACACATTTATAACAACCCCCAACCCTAGGGCTAGAAGTGTTAGTGATTCTTAAATTCCTAGGGCGAAATGGATAGAGTTTCACCTTTAAACTGGCCATTTTTCAGGCTTAAAGCCTTACATCAAATCCCCTGCATTGACTAGAAGTACAAAAGGATATCAAATCAAGCTCAACGGCTACACACCGGAGACCACAACTCTACAGGCCACACGCCCGAAGTATAAGAGTTTACATCCCAAAAATAAACGATTTCAGCTAAAAGGACAACATACCATTCAGATGGGTGGCTCATATGGCCATACCGAGTAACTTCTGGACAGTATGGCCATACTTACCTAAATGCATTGGAGGCAACTGTAACCTGTTGTTGAAAATCACCCCCGAATCTGATGCTTGAGAACAAACTATATATACATTATTTAGATCCATTTGACAAAGAAGAATATACAAGTAGAATAGGTGTGAGATAAGCAGACATTACCAGTGTCACAAATCTTTAAGGATATCATAATAATCCTCATTCCTCACTAACGGACTTTCTCAATATCTTAATCCCCATACTCCATATCCCATCAAGAAAATCTTAACCTGGCTCTGATACCAAATATGTAACGCCCCAAAATTAAACATATTTCATTGCTTGTATTTTCCTTAATAAAACCCTTATTTATAATCTAGCCAACCCAATGATAGGGGTATTATCGCCGTCCAAACATACAAGGCTTGAAACATGAGTGCTATAAATAACATAGTCAATCATAGCTTCAATCATACACATACACACCTGATCAATTCATATATAATCAACTGTTAATCAATATAAGGTTTTTACACCATAGTAAAAACAATTCACCATATAATCTGTATCTCCATCCACTGAAGATTTCAATATATAGCTCTAAAAATATACATAGACTGTGTCAGTGTTGATCCATCTAGATTCCCTAGCTCAACTTATTCTCTTCCGCTGGTTTACTATCATGAAGACGATTCTTTGAGCGTTTGCCTAGAATAAAACATGAAAAACATTTCGAATTATGAGCCGAAGCTCAGTACATGCATTCCTGTATTGTTAAATAATCATTGAAATACTAGTTGGGCCCAATTTGCAATTCATTTTAAGTTGAAACAGTGAATGAGATCATGTAAAACTGCATTATTAGTTATTATCTGATAGTGAACCCCTTGATGCTGTTACGATCTATGGATAGGTGTACACCTGCCAAGCCGATCGAAAACCTGACCTGAAGTCGCGCAGGTAACTGAAGGACGAATGCCCTATATATGATAACTGACAGGATCACTAATTGAATGATAAATTATGGTGTAAACTGATTAATTGATGTACTTACCAAACCTGATGCTTTGATAAATGAACTCTGATTTCTAAAGATACAGGCAATAGACATACCTGGAGTCTTTAAAATGATATTTCACTTGATAATACTTATGCACAATGGAAACGATAGACTAGGCCCCATTTCTATTTAAGAAATATAATTATAGGTAATTGTAGCTAGTAAACCATATTCACTAACATAATTCATAACTTTAATGGAAATTGATTTATTTAAAAAGACTTCTACAATTCCAATAATTCAATATAAGACAAGTTAAGCCAAAATGATTTGAATATGAATCAGTTAGGGTCATTGAACTTGAATTACAACAAACTGAAACAAAATAGACCAAATTCGAAAAATTAAGGTGATAATGAAAGGATTTTAATTGATATAAATGAAATATTTTTGATATTTCTGAAATGGATAATGAAAAGTGTGATGCTTCTGTAATGGATAATAGATGGTTCAATGCCATGAGGGTTGTTGTGAGGTTCATAAAAAGCTCAAATAACCTCCGTTGATCTGATAGACACTAATTTGAGTCATTATTGTGCCCACTTCTCAAATTTCATTTTCATGCTCACTTAACTCGGTTTTCAACCCAAGTAAGCTTCTATACATAATCACACTTGTTGAACTCACCACACTTTGTAATTTCCTTACAATACCCATAATTATATAGAAACTTCTAAAAATATTTTCAAATGTTACGATTTCTGTATTAACTCATATTACCGTTTGATGGTCAGCATTAGAAAATTCATATCTTTCACTCTTGACCTCAAAATAAGATGAAAAACCCCAATATGAAAGGCTCATAATGTCCACTAAAACTTTTATTTAGGATACAAAGCATGATTCACATAGTAGTGTTCCTAAAATTAGCATAGCAAATAGACATGCACAATTTCAGTTCAATCTGCATAGTCATAGAAAAACGACCATAACTTTTTCCACAGAATTGAGATTAAGGTGATTCAAAAAGCATTACAAAGATAACTTATTGATTTATCCACATACAAAAAATCACCATTTTTCAATGAGCCAATCAACACCAGTTTTTTCGTAAATTCTACTGTTCAAAACTACTCCCAGTTTTGATGTATTCTGCGCAGTTTTCAGTAAATTGGCCATAACTTTGTCTACATAACTCAGAATTAAGTAAATCTAGAGCCTATTGAAAGCTAACTCATTGAGTTATCTCCACACTAAAAAGCATAATTTTTCCATGTCCCATAAATTACCAGTTTATTCATAAACAAACCCTTGTTTTGGGTCTGTTTCCCAGCCCTAAATCACATAGTTTTAATCTTTTCCTCATATAACCACCCACTAAAATCATTCTATAACTCATCCAAATTAATATAAACATCTTGATATTCATTACTAATGTCAAAAATCACAAAATCTCATTAAAAACAATCAAAATCCATCATCCCGACCTAAACTTGCATGATCATGAACAACTTCAAACATCACTTACTTTCAAGCATAATCCAACCATTAAAATATCAAAATAACACTTGTTTATATCAAGATAATATGGTCCATAATCAAATCCAACATAAAAATCGAAAATGAAATTTGATTAGGCTAGACTTTTACCTTGCTTAGTGATCAAAAGGGGGAGATGGAGGTGTTCCTTGATGTGGGAGGTGTTTGGGTGGTGGATGGTGGCTGATGGTGTGGTGGCTAGCTGGCTGGTGGCGGCTGAGAGTGGTGGCTATGGTGGCTGGCAGCATGGGCTGGCTATGAGGCAGTGGAGAAATGGAGAGAAAGAGAGAGGAAAGTGGGAGGAAATTGCCTTGGTGTTTTTGTACTTGAGTCGTTTACTTGGTTGCAATTGGAGGGAGTATACACGGCTGAGAATTTATCCCTCAAAAAAAATATATATGTACCTTTTGCTAATTTAAATTTCGGGTAATGATGGTAATTAGCTAAACAAATAGTTTAGGAACTTTTTGGGCCGAAATCGGCCTTTAATGAGCTCGGGTTCGGAAAAATTATCAAACTGGGTGCGATTAATTTAATATTTTTTTTTTCAAAGCACGAAATTAAATGTGATATCATGAAAAATAATTTAATCTTTTAAATCATAAATATCGAAGCCCACTATCAATTTTTTTTCAAAATTAATGCAATAAATGAAACTTAAATTACAAAGTACGACCCAAAATGAATTCTCCCAGCCGGGATAATTAAATGAGATAAATAAATGTGAAAAATAAATAACTTGACTTAATTAAATAAATAAACATAATTTAGGGTTGGGCTATTACAACCTTCCCCCCTTAAAGAGTTTCGTCCTCGAAACTTATAAACTTTGCCAACAGATGCAAGGTTATCTCTAATAAGTATGGGCACTGGACTTTCACTTAGTCCTCAGTTTCTCAAGTAGTTTCTAAGGAGGTATGATTTGCCTAAAGTAATTTTGTTAAAGATATCTGCTTGATGCTTAACTGCTTAACCTGGTAATCCAATATCTGGATTGGGTGCTCGTGAAATACAAGATCCTCAATGACCACAATGGGTTTGATTGTGACAGCGTGGTCAGGATATGAAATGTACTGCCTGGGTTGTCAAGTAAGGAACAAGTTAAGCACGAGTTTGAGTTATATAGGTAGATCTGGTAGACAAGTTTTACAATTCGGCCTTTCAATATACTGACATGGTCTAACAGATCTTGACCGCAATTTAGTTTTCCTTACACCCTTAATTGATGAAACTTTCTGAAAAACCTTACTATATACATGAAAGTCCAGGAATCTGCTTCTTTTATCAACATAGCATTTCTACCGCTTTCAATAGGACATTTTCAGGAATCTTCTCACATGTGTTACCTCATTAAACGCTGGAGAAGATCTTCATGACCCATAAGATGATTTGTTGCCAATGTCTGCCGTCAGTTTATCCTGATGTTTAATAAAGGATTCTCTGCTAGTGCTATTATAATGTTGACTGCTGGGAGTTCCCTACTGTCTTCAAATGCAAATGTTGGTCATAGGTCATGAGGTACTACAGGCTCCAACTTAGAAGAGTTGATCCATTGATATTTTAGATGCTTGCCCATCTGCTTCAGGATGATAAGAACTGCAAAAGTTCAATCTAGTTCTAAAGGCTCTTTGAAGTGCTTGCCATAACAGGCTTGAAGTCTCTGATCTCGATCATACATTATATCTGAGGGAATCCCATGACAAAGTCCATTGAAATTGAATCCTTTTCTCAGGTTTTTGCTTTATTCTTTGGAGCTTAGGATCATCATCCTTATTCACTATAATTTCCTCCACTAGGGAGGACTGTAAGGTAAGTGCCCACAATTGAACATTCGCCTTCCTGTGCAACACTAATTGAATGTCCAAGACCTCAAGCTCTCTCAAGAGATTCAGTTGCGTAATCACTACAGTGTTCAAGGTATGTTGTGCCTTCCTATTTAGGGCGTCTGCCATAACATTTTCCTTTCTTGGTTGATATTGGATCGACCACAACTTATTGAGCTTCTTCTGTGTGAAGATGTACTTGAAGCTTTGATGATCAATATTGATTCTTGCATGGCACCCTATATAAGTAATGTCTCTAAATTTTTAATGCAAAAACTAGAGAAATGGTAGGGTAATTCTTCTCATAAGACTTGAGTTGTTAGAAGGCAGAAGTCACCAGTTTAACCTCTTGCTAACTTTATAGCTTTCTTCAACAAATTTGCCAGAGAGGGCGATATTTGTTAAATCCTTCCTGAACTCGATAATTCCCTACTAAACTCAAACAGTTCCTAATCTCAGTGCATTGGTGGGTCTTGAGTACTTTGTAACGGCTTTCACCTTTTGAAAATCGACCTTAATCTCTTCCTTTGAAACCATGTGTTCCAAAAATACCATTTCTTCTAACAATGCCCATGATTCTTACATTTGCTATATAATTGATGTTCCCTCAAGGTCTATAACACTGTCCTCAAATGAACAGTATGCTCATCTCTGTCCTTGGAGTATTTCAAGATATCTTTTATAAACACTACCACACTTATCTAGATATGGTCTGAAACTCTATTTATAAGATCTGTAAAGGCCCCTGGGCCATTGATTAAGCCAAAAGGCATCACGGTGAATTTATAGTGACCCAAACATGGTCCATAGTG
>NCQT01119600.1:62857-78764 GCA_002740465.1 Stenocereus thurberi
CTGAGAGGCCTTCTAAAAAGGAATAAGTACGTATGTTAACTTGCAAATTTATATAGCTAGCATATTGAATGTCAACTTCTCTTTACCTTTGTGCAATTGCATGAAGCTGGCATGCTACTTTGATAGGAGATACAAAACAGTCCAAAGCCCAATTACACTAACAATTAGGCTATCAATTTATTACCAACTTCTACCTGTCCATTGGCATGTGATCGCTTCACTTGTGTGGTACATATAAAGATTCTAAGCCATTCACATAATTCTTAAATCCTTTGAGATACTGTCTGCCATTTTCCACTATTACGTTGGTGGGGAGATCGTACTTCGATATAACATTTTCCATAAAAAATCATTTGCTATCTATTTTGTGATTATGATAACTAGCTTTGTCTTTACTAACTTGGTGAAGTAGCTAACTACTATAAATATAAACTTTTTTTGGCTAATCACCAAAGGGAAGGGTAGTAGAGTTTCTATGTCTCCATCTTGTAAAGTGTATAGGATCTATGATTGTTAACAATGCAGTTGCATGAACATGTATATTTTTAACAAATTTTTGACATTTCTCACACTTGACATTTCTCACAGTTTCTAATAACATCCTAAATTGCATCTTTAAGCATTGTGGCCATGCTTTTAGGGATATTTTTTTTTCTAGTAGCATTGTTCCTTCAACGTGTGAACCATAAACACTTTGATGGATCTCAGCAGGGTATAGTTTGATTCTTACTTGTGACCATACTCTAGGAGACACCCAAACCCCCTCTCATAGGGTTCCCCTTAGAAGATAAAGTACCAAACTACTTTTCTCTTAATCCTTTTGGCTTCTGTATATCTAGTGACTTTCATTTTATATGTGGTCTAAGACTTTAGTCATCCACGAATCTACTTCTATAGCCAAATAAGTTTCTTCAAATTCTATGCTCACGTTCCTCATGACTTCCCAGTAAATTATCCTTAGAGGATTATATTATGAAGAGTCTACTATCTTACTCAATAGGTCTGCTTGTTGACTTTCATATCTTACTATATGAGTGATTTCAAAGTGTTTAAAGAGCTTTACAAAAATTGTTAGATTTTGGCCAGATATCTTACCACGCATTTTCTTTTAACCTTGAACTCACCCTTCACCTGACTTACTACCAAATACGAGTTACTTAATTCTCTTACATTATGCACTTCTAAGTTCCTGTATATCTATAATCCTACTATGATGGCCTCATATAAGACCTTATTATTAATAGCTGAAAATGTAGACCTTAATGCATACTCAAACTTTTCCCCGTCATGAGATAATATGATGAGTTCTACCCAAGAACCATTACGTGTTAAGGAACCATCTGTACAGATCAATTTTCTATTGCATGATGTTAGGGACGTCTTGCTTATCCTTGAAAATCCACTTAGCTAGGAAATCTGATAGAGTATGTACCTTGATTGCACTTAAAAGAGTCTTTAAATATTTAAGTATTCGATTAATATTTGATTAGCTACAGGCTTGTACTCTATGCCAAATGTGTAGCATTCCACTACCTATAACAACATTCCCCCCTAAAAAATCACATTTCTCCATCATTTTCTTTAGTGGTTGATCAATTAGGTCCCCTATTATTTAAGCTTCAACGTAAGGACTTTGTAGCCCATGATAAGGGCTAAGGCCAGTTTCTCGATGTTCATATAGTTTAATTCACGCCTAGCCAAGGCATGGCTAACAAACCACACTAGGAGGTGTCCCTTTTCTTCTCCCCTTAGTAGCATTTTAGTTATAGTTGTGTCAGACACTGAGAGGTACACAACCAGTGCCTTCCCAAGGATTAGGCTCCATAGAGCCAAAATCTCTGCCAGATGCTTAGTAAGTCATTCGAATGCTTGCTTAACTTCTTCTCTCCACCAAAAGTCCTTGACATATTATATGTATTTGCATAGGGATGAACATTTTTGTGTGTACTTAGAGATCAATTTCTCAAGTTTGCTATACATCTTATGAGTTTATACATATCCTTCATAGTTTTAGGGATTTGTATCTCTAGTTCAGCCTTGAATTTCTCTAGATCTAATTTTCTCCCTCTTTTATTTATCTTGAAGCTGAGGATCTTTCTAACTCTTATCCTAAAGGCACACTTCTAGCATGTAGCCTTATGTCATACCTCGTAACTGTGGTGAAGGTCTTTCTTAAGTCTTCGAGCTGTTGCTCCATAAGAATGGACGTGATAATCATATCATTAATATAGACTTCCACCATTAGTCTAATATGTCCTACAACAGCTTGTTGGATAATCTCTAGTAAGTTGCATTTGCATTCTTAAGCCCAAAGGGCATGACCTGATAACAATACATGCCTTGGTGTGTGACGAACATTGTGTTGTCCTAATCTAGTTCCAAAATTAGTATTCAATGGATGCCGAAATGAGCATCCATGAAAGATAATACTGCATAACTACTAGTGGAGTCCACTAATTGGTTTATCTTATGAAGGAGGAAACATTCTTTTGGAAAAGTCTTACTTAAGATAACATAGTCCGTACAAGTCATATAGGTCCCATTCAACTTTTGACCATTACCACATTGGCCAGCCAATCAGGGCAATCGTTAGCATAATGCTAGTATAGAAGTATGGGTTTAAAAAAATCATTTTTTGATAACTTTTTGCAGAATAAAACAAAAATTCTATTGCTTCGTACGTCCAAGTATAATCTCGATAAAAGTTACTCATTTGCATCATAAAGATCATTTTCTTTTACATAATTGGTAACTTCATGTAAATAGGTTGAGAACATAATTTCAATTTTAGTTGAACTAAAATTCAAAACTTTCTTAAGCCACTACTTGTATTTTGGATTAAAACCCTTAGGAAATCATGAGATTCCAATTATTTGAATCAAACATTCACTTTAAGAGCATTGAATAATTGCTAGCTTCTAGTTCTGTTTTAGTATAGGTGAAACACATACCTGTTGAGCACTTTGTTTCTTAGGACACACAAAAGTATATGATGTACTCTACCGTCACTAGCTTAAGATTAACCAAAAATGCATATGTTAGTTACGAAATCCAGAAATGCATTAAGAGTCGTATGTGCTGAGATACATAAGCTTAAACTTCTTTAGAACTGGACAATATTACATAGCCCTTAAGTCATTCACAAACACCATAGCATTTTTCTTTAAACAAAAACTTTGTGAATTAAAGAGCTTTCCATACGGAAATTCTCTTTTTAGGCTTTTTGCTACTCAATCAACATTTTGTAGAAACTATAAGAGTCTCAAAACTTGTTTAAAGGATCTTTAAAGGCATAATAACCACTAGCAATATGAGCAAACTCTTTATAAAGCGTTGAGTCCAAATTTAGAATATGACACTATAAAGTTAAAGATCTCATAATAAGAACTTACAATCATCTTGATCTAACAAGACAATAAGCTATTAATTATTATAGATAACATCAAAAATTATAATTTGACCCTAGAGACTTGTGGGCACATTGTTGATAAGCAACTACTTTATATAATCAAGGGAGCTTCTAGTAACTCATGAACATGACTCACTTTCTCAACTCTCATTACTCACCCTAGTCTTCTGCCAATTTTCAAATAAGCCATCACTCTCTAGATGTTTAAAGTAATGCCCTTGTTTTAAAGTTTCTATAGCTAAAGTACATTTTGAACCTCACTAAAGAGTCACATCATCGCAATAGCATTCCCATATATATCTCAAAACGAATCCATAATAAATAAGAGATTACCCATTTCATACAAATATTCGGAATAAATCACAAGCTATTCTTTTTTCCATCTCCATCATTTTCTTTCAAAGTGGCCCCCTACTATCTCCACCTTTATTCCCACATTCTTTATGTCGTTATCAACCAAATGTGTGGCCCAAACTTTATTTTATGTAAATTCAACATTTTAGCAAGCAAAACTCATGAATCTTCTAAAAGAGGCAAAATTTCACTCACATAATATTAATTTCCTTTTTAAAGCACTACTTTAACCTCTAAATCCCCAAATTTCCACAATAACCCCCTAATTTTCAGCTTCATGTCCATGTTCTACTCATAATTTCTAGATCCAACATTGTAAACCCTAGGAATTACTTAAAATTATATATATTATACAATTAAACAAAATCTTTTAGTTTGAATTTAGCATGATTTAAAGAGAGGGTTGCCCGCTTTGATTTTTGAATGAAGAGGAAGTCAATGGTAATCAAAAAGATCATTGCCAAGCCTCCTTCTTCTCCTCCTCCTTCTTCCTCTCCTCCTCCTCCTCTGTCTCTTTCTCTCTTTATCTCTCTTTCTCTCTATTGTGGTTGTGTCTATTACGTGAGAAGAAACTTCCCCCCTCTTGTTGTGCTTAGTGTAATTCCCACCCTTCCCCTTTTCTTTTTTGTTTTTTCCCCTCTTCCTTTCCTATGCGCTGATACTCCAGCCACTTTTTTGAGTCAAATAAATATCTATCTAGGTAATAAAAAACAAAGAGAAATTATGAATTGACTTGATTTAAGGAGTGTTTAACCAAAGTTTTGACCCACATTAAGAAATAATAAATTTTCTACATTTTAAAAAAAAAAACATCAATTTAGCTTAGCCATAATTACGCACAACCATTTCTCCTAAAATATATTGTTTCATACAATTGCAAAATTTATCGAATAGTATAGCTAAATTGATCAAAATCTTATAATTAGACGATAGGAAATTTCATGGTCCTTAAGCTCATCATTAACTTTCCCAAATTGATAGAAACTTCTTCTCTAGGCTTCGTCCTCTTTGGACAGTTTTGTCAAATTTTCCTTTAAAGGGATTTCTTGTAAGTCCCCTTCGAGTCAGTCCTAGAGTTTAGACAATCTGTATTATCCAACTCATCGATATTCACCACATTGAAATTTGATGATTTTACAGCTTTTCCTTTACTCCCTTGAGCTATTCTAAGAGGTTGGTATCTTTTGTAGGTTTGTAGCATCTAAGTGTGGCTATGTAGCATTGTTTGGATTTCTAATCCCCCTCTAAACCTTACTTACAGATCCATTACCCTACTTAAATTACATATTATGGTCAAAATTTAACAATACTGCTTTCATAGTTTTGAGTATAGGTATCCTATGATGACATGATAGGCTAAAGTGGTGTCCCTAACCACGAAGTCCACTGTTAGTTATCTTGTGGTGCTTTTGTCCCCTACCTTGGTATGCAGCTGATGCAAAGCTTAGGGAAAGGAAGAACTCCGACAAACATGTATCAAAACTCAATAGGAATTTGAGGGTTTGACACAGCCAGAAAGTGGCACGGGCGTGCTGATTTGCCGGATTCAACTTCAAAAACCTAAGTATGCATGGTTTGAAGAGCTTTGAAGTTATGTTTGATGCTAGGTCTTTTTGGGTAGTCTAGTCCATGGATATGAATGGCAATGAGAGTAAGAAGGGTGTAAGATTGAGAGGATATGAAGGAGCTTCAAGGTGATAACTTACTAACCCAAATCTTAGGATAATAATCACAACTTAATCCACCTTGAATCCGGTTAAAGCAAGCAATAATAAGATAGACTAAACTTAATGAATGGATACAGAAACACCACCAATCTTGAGTTTAGGGCCCTTTATCTTAACTAAGATATAGATATCACCACTTAATTAAGGTTAAGACTTGACTTGAACACCACCTTAATTGGCCTAATTAAGGATAAGCAAGCAAGGTTTGAAGAGAGAAAGCAAAGAGCTCTCAAACTGATTTCATATATCAAAAGTGAGTTATGTTCTTGCTAGGGTCATGTGGATCTTTTACATAACTAGCAAAATGGCCAAGCTAGCAAGCACATACACAAGCACACACCTCTACCTTTCCTTACTAGCTAGGAAAGGTATTAGGAGCTTAACTAAGTATAAGCTTGCTTAAACTAATCTAATACATTCAAGTCATGAAGTAAAGAAATACTAATACTTGTTATACATCAATCTACTCATGATTAAGCTTAATATAACCAGGTTGCGTGCTGACTGCTCATTGGACAGCCGAAAAGTGGCAAACCCTTTTCGTCTAGCCAATAGTATGCAAGAGACATATAATTTTGCAGCTTGCTTCGGATTGGTCGACCTTACCAAGGTTGCATCCCATCATTGGATACATAGTGATGTGTGCTAAGCCTAGGGAAGTGTGCCAATCAGCTTTGGAAGTGCTAGAACCGGCTGAAAGTAAGGAAATAAATCGGGTTCTAGTAAACCGGGTTCAATCCTGTTTTTACACAGCTTTAGGACTTGGTTTAAGCTTAGCAAAAATGAGTATAATTTGGTTTCAGGCCATAGGGGTGACTTTGGGATGTGTATAAACACCCCCCCACAATAAATCAAGGTTATAGCATGTTTAAGTAGAGTAATTAGGCTTAGACATTAAACCATGCAGAATGGAACTTGATCTGATCGGTTTGACAAAATGTCTTGGACTCCCATCCTCTTGTGGGCATGATTTGAAATCAATACTTGGACCTGAAATTTAACATCATAAGGATTACAAAAATGCAAAAATATTGGACTTAAGCCACATTATATCTTAAGAAATGAGGTGCACAAAACCGGGCATTTTCTGGCCGTGCAGCCCGTTTGGTGTAGCTTGATCTTCTTACAAAATGTGAGCCATCTTCTTCACTTGGGACCTTATTCTTGGACGTTCTGGCTTTGATTCAGCATGGTCAAGGTCCTGGCTAGGTAGGATTCCATCATCCTCCCCTTGTTAAAAAGATTTGACCCTCAAATCTGGTGGGGAAGTGTTAAGATAGAAGGGGCTCAAATCTGCCACATTGAACATGGCGGAAACCTCATAATCACCAGGTAAATCAACCTTGTAAGCATTTTCATTAATCTTCTCTAAGACCTCAAATGGACCTTCAGCTCATGGCATGAGTTTATTCTTCCTTTTGGAAGGAAATCTTTCCTTTGTTAAGTGGATCCATACTAGGTATCCAGGTTAAAATACAATCGTTCTCCTATGCTTGTTAGCTTGTGCTTCATAGGCTGCATTGGTCTTCTCAATTCTTGCCTTTACCAACTCATGGAGCTTTTGAATCTCTTTTACTCTTGCTGCTGCATCAACATGTGGTTTCTGGTCTTGAGGCCGTGGGGTAAGATCATTGGGACTTAGAGGATTAATCCCATACAGCATATTAAATGGTGAGAGACCAGTAGCTTTGCTGGGGGCTTTGTTGTATGCGAACTCAGCATGGGGCAAGAGTAAATCCCAAGCTTTAGCATGAGCTTTAATCAAAGCTCTTAGGAGAGTGCCTAAGGTTCGATTAGTTACCTCTGTTTGGCCATCAATCTGGGGATGACAAGTGGTACTGAATAACAATTAGGTACCAAGTTTCTTCCATAGAGTAATCCAAAAATGACTCAAGAAATTTTGTATCCCTATCTGAAACAATGGACTTAGGGATACCATGCAGTCTAGTTACAACTCGGCAATATGTGTAGCATCATTGGTTTTGTTACAGGGAATGAAATGTGCCATCTTTGAAAATCTGTCTACCACCATAAAGATCGAGTCCTTTCCCCTTTGGGTTTTAGGCAGTCCCAAAATAAAATCCATGCTCACATCCACCCATGGTATAGTAGGCACGGGCAGTGGGGTGTATAAACCGTGAGGTAGAGTGTAACTCTTGGCTGCTTGGCACGTTCAACACCTTCTTAGGATGTCTTGAACATCCTTCTCCATCTCTGGCTAGTAATAATGTTCTCTTAACATGGTTAAGGTCTTGGACTCTCCAAAATGCCCTGCCAAGGAACCTCCATGGACTTCTCTGATCAAGAGCTCTCAGGTGCTACACTTGGGAATACACAGCTGCACTCCTTTGAATAGATAGCCCTCCTGGACTAGGAAATCTCTCTTGGGGTGCTTTGAACATGTAGAATAAAGGCTCCCAAGGTCTTCATCTTCAACATATAAACTCTTAAGATGCTCAATACCAAGAATAAGAGCATTTAACTGAAACAATAGGAGATGTCTCCTTGATAATGCATCCGCACCTTGATTTAACTTTCCTGACTTATGCTTGATAGTGAAGTGGAATGACTGAAGGAACTCCACCCATTTAGCATGGCGTAAGTTAAGCTTGTGTTGGCTTTGAATGTACTTCAATGCCTCATGATCAGAATGTAGTATAAACTCACTAGCCACCAAATAATGGCTCCAATGCTCTAGACACCGAATGATAGCATAGAATTCCTTGTCATAAGTGGAATATTTTCTCCTGGAATCACATAGCTTCTCACTAAAGAAGACCAATGGTTTGCCTTCCTGAGTAAGCACTCCACCAATTCCCACTCCTGAGGCATCACACTCAACTTCAAAGACTTTCTCAAAGCACGGCAAAGCTAGGATTGGTGCTTGAGTTAGTCTCTTCTTCACATCTTCAAAAGCAGATTGTGCTTTAGGGTTCCATTAGAATGATGCTCCCTTAAGCACTTCAGTCATAGGGGACATGATAGTACTGAAATTTTCAATGAACCTCCTATAAAAGGAAGCTAAGCCATGAAAGCTTCGAACATCATGTATACTTTTTGGTTGAGGCGAAGATCGAATAGCCTCTATCTTCCCTTCATTTACCGTGATACCTTCTTCAGAAACAATGTAACCTAAGAATGTAACTTCCTGAGTAAAGAAAGTACACTTCTTAAGATTATCATACAGCTGCTGACGTTCTAAGAAATGCATAATTTGATTGAGATGATCTTGGTGTGCTTGCTCGTCCTTGGAATAGATTAGAATATCATTAAAGTAGACCACCATGAACTTGCCATTGTAAGGCTTGAATACCTGATTCATTAGCCTCATGAATGTACTAGGAGCATTTGAAAGACCAAATGGCATAATCAGCCATTCATATAAACCTCCCTTAGTTTTGAATGCAGTCTTCCATTCGTCTCCTTCTCTTATCCTGATTTGGTAGTAGCCACTTTGAAGATCAATCTTTGAAAATACCTTAGAGCCATGTAGTTCATCTAACAAATCCTCAAGCCTAGGTATAGGGTACCTATACTTGATTGTGATTTTGTTTATGGCTCTACTATCCATACACATTCGTTAGCTGCCATCCTTCTTGGGAACCAATAAGGCAGGTACGGCAGATGGGCTTAAGGACTCACGTACAAGCCCTTTGGACATTAACTCTTCTACTTGCCTTTGAATCTCCATGGTTTCCTTTGGATTCATTCTGTAAGCTAGTTTATTTGGAAGGACAGAACCAGGAATAAGGTCAATGTGATGTTGGATGTCCCTTTTAGGGGGTAAGCCTGAGGGTATCTCTTCCGGAAACAAGTGACAGAAATGTTGAATGAGTGAGTTGGCAATGGGGTGAGTTGGCATGGGTGATTCTGGTTCATCTTGAAGGGTTAAGATCCACTCTTTAAAAGCCTTAAATTCATGGTTAGAAGCCTTTAAGAGAGTTTCACTAAAGGTGGGCAAGCAACCAGAATGTTCATGGCCTTTTATGGGTTTGCTTTTGTGGAGTTCGGATGGTGACAAGGGCTTCAAGGTAATCTTCCTGCCTCCCTTGGACAAGGAGTATGTATTCAAGAAACCATCATATGTTACCTCCCTGTCATACAACCATGGCCTACCTAGCAAAATATGACAAGCATCTATGGGAATAATATCGCACCAAAGCTGATCTTGATAACTCTTACCAATGGACAAAGAAATGAGGCACCGTGAGTTGACTTGAAGTCCTTTGCTTTGATTCAGCCATTGTATATTGTATGGATGGGGATGGGCTATAGCTTGCAAACCCAGTTTCTCAATCATGCTAAGAGAAACTATGTTAATAATCAGAGAACAAACTTTGCCTTGAACCCTACACCTGGTATAAAAGATGTTTTCTCTTTATTCATCCTTGGTGCTCTTTTGGCCATTCAAGACCCTTCTTAAAACTAGCATCTCACCTTCATCAGCTTCTTCTGCAACTTCTTCTTGAGTCTCTTCAGTTTCTAGCTCACTTTCAACCTCGTTCTCTTCCTCTTCAAAATCTTCTTTCACAACAGTCCATTCAGCTAGGGTTATGACTTTTCTATTTGGACACTCCGAGGCAATATAACCAAGCTCTTAACATTTGAGGCATCTTCGATTGCTCATAGGGTTAGGGTTAGGTTAGAATGGTATTGCTGGAGCCTTTTGAGGTGTCAGGGTTCTTTATGGATTAGAAGGAAAGGGAATTTATGGTTTAGGGGGTGGATTGGAACCCCCCATGTTAAAAGGTTGGTTCCAAATGAAAGGCCTTGTATTTTAAGGCTTTTGGGGTTGTTTTGCCTTTTTCTGCTGCTCCACCTTATGAGCTAGTACACAGACATCATCAAAAGAAGCATACGCTTGCAATTCCACCACATTAGAATACCTAGGATCAAGACCTCCCAAGTATCTAACTATGGTTTGCTCTTCTGGCTCTTGAATATCACATTTAATCATCAGTTTCTCAAACTCACGTGTATATTTTTCAACATTCATACTACCTTGAGTGAGATTGTGAAACTGAGAATGGAAATCTTGCACATAAGTAGGTGGGAGAAATCGTGCCTTAAGCTTAGTTTTCATCTTTTCCCAAGTATGTATTCTTTCTTTTCTTTCTCTAAGCCTTTTAGCATTCAAGTTGGTCCACCATAAAGATGCATACTTTTTGAGTCTTAAGGACACTAACTTGACCTTCCTATCATTAGGTACGTCCTTGTACTTAAAGACTCTTTCTACAGTATGTAACCAATCAATAAACTCCTCAGGATCAAGCTTACCTTCGAATTCAGGAACTTCAACTTTGAAATCATTGGCACTTGCTTGAAACCTGGCTAAGGACTCCTCTAGCCATCCTAGGCATTTCCTCTTCACTTGATGAGTCAACATCATAGCTAAGGACTTGCTCACGTGCTCTTGGTTCTGATTGAAGAGTTTAAAGAGTGTCTTTATTCATTCTCTGCTTTTGCCTCATGAACGAACTCAACTACTTTCTGAGATATTCATTTTATGCTTGAGCCTCTTGGTTTCTTTGTGAGTCTTCTCGAATTTTACTCGCTAAGAAATCATTTTGCTTCATCAATGCCTTGAAGCTTTCTTCAAAAGACATGCTGGTTGAAGACATGCTTGAATAAAGTTGCTTAAACAAAGGAGAAAAACCAAACTTATGGAGAAGGAGGGGAGTGATTGATGAGGGGAAGTGGATGGGTATGCTAGGCCAAGGTGAAACCTTTGCTGTGATACTAAATATGATGTAAAGCTTAGGGAAAGAAAGAACTCCAGCAAACCTGCATCAAAACTCAATAGGAATTTGAAGGTTTGACACGGCCAGAATGTGGTACGGGCGTGCTGATGAGCACAGGCAGGCCATACCAATTTGCTGCCGGATTCAACTTCAAAAACCCAAGTTTGCATGGTTTGAAGAGCTTTCAAGTTATGTCTGATGCTAGGCCTTTTGGGGTAGTCTAGGCCATGGATATGAATGGAAATTAGAGTAAGAAGGGTGTAAGATTGAGACGATATGAAGTAGCTTCAAGGTGATGACTTACTAACCCAAATCTTAGGATAATAATCACACCTTAATCCACCTTGAATTTGGTTGAAGCAAGCAATAATAGGATAGACTAAACTCAATGAATGGATACAGAAACACCACCAATCTTGAGTTTAGGGCCCTTAATCTTGACTAAGATACAGATATCACCACTCAATCAAGGTTAAGACTTGACTTGAACACCACCTTAATTGGCCTAATTAAGGATAAGCAAGCAAGGTTTGAAGAGAGAAAGCAAAGAGCTCTTAAACTGATTTCATATATCAAAAGTGAGTTATGTTCATGCTAGGGCCATGTGGATCTTTTACATAACCAGCAAAATGGCCAAGCTAGCAAGCACATACACAAGCACACATTTCTACCTTTCCTTACTAGCTAGGAAAGGTATTAGGAGCTTAACTAAGTATAAGCTTGCTTAAACTAATCTAATACATTCAAGTCATGAAGTAAAGTAATACAAATGCTTATTATACATCAATCTACTCATGATTAAGCTTAATATAACTAGGTTGCTTGCTGAATTCTCATTGGACAGCCAAAAAGTGGCAACCCCTTTTTATCTAGCCAATAATATGCAAGAGACACATAATTTTACAGCTTGCTTCGGATTGGTCGACCTTACCAAGGTTGCAGCCCATCATTGAATGCATTGGGATGTGTGCCAAGCCTAGGTAAGTGTGCCAATCAGCTTTGGAAGTGCTAGAACAGGCTGAAAGTAAGGAAATAAATCGAGTTCTAGTAAACCGGGTTCAATCCTGTTTTTACACGATTTTAGGACTTGGTTTAAGCTTAGCAAAAATGAGTATGATTTGGTTTTCATGCCATAGGGGGTAACTTTGGGATGTGTATAAACCCCCCTCCCATAAGAAATCAAGGTTATAGCATGTTTGAGTTGGGTAATTAGGCTTAGACATTAAACTGTGTAGAATGGAGCTCGATCTGATCGATTTGACAAAATGCCTTGATCTCCCATCCTCTTGTGGGCATGATTTGAAATCAATACTTAGACCTGAAAGTTAACATCATGAGGATTCCAAAAATGCAAAAATATTGTACTTAAGCCACACTGTAGCTTAAGAAATGATGTGCACAAAACCGGGCATTTTCTGGCGGTGTAGCCCGTTTGGTGCAGCTTGATCTTCTTGCAAAATATGAGCCATCTTCTTCACTTCAGACCTTATTCTTGGACGTTCTGGCTTTGATTCAGCATGGTCAAGGTCTTGGCTAGGTAGGATTCTATCAGCAGCTTTATGACTCCTTTATGTTAGAGGGTGTTTCACATAAAACCTATGGTAAGGTAGGGAAATGATATCAGGTCCTTATCCTATAATCTCAATTTGTGAAAGTAACTATAGACCATGGCATTAACCTATGCTCGACAACACCCGGTTGACCTTATAATTGACCACCTCTAGTTTAATTGCAATAGGGCTACAAAGATCTCAATTGTTTATATACTATACTTGGATGTGTACTTGTGATCCTTGACTCTGTGCTCCATGGTACTCCCTACATGGTGCATAGATGCCCCTTTAGTGTTCTAAAAAATAGTCTTACCAGTTGGGCACTGCCTGAGATTGTCTTCTCTACTCCTCAGAGTTCCTCTTCTATAAAGTTGGCATTTTCTTAGGTTTTTGTGTTGTCCAGCATCTTCTTTCTCTTATAAGAACCCCTCAGGTAAACATGTAGGTGAGTCTTGCATGCCATGTCTTGCAACATCTTGTCCAGGTCCCAACAATCTTCTGTGTTGTGTGTATGCCCTTTATAAAAATCACATCACTTATCCTTGTTTCTAAACACATTTCTTTGATTGATTAGCCTCAATTCATCCAATGGAATCTTAGTTTGAATTTCTATTAGGATTCCCCTCTTTAGCATTATAAAGATGTTTTCTAGTGGATTTTCTTTATTTTTTCTCCTTACACTTGTTTTTCTTGCATCTCATATGCTCCTTACTAGGGTTTCCTTTGTTTAACTATTGAGATTTAGTTGTAAATTATGCCTAGAAAACCTTAACTTTCTTTAGGACCACTAAAATGGTTTTAGATTTTTTGTGTAAGTATTACCTAATATTACAATAAGTTACCCCATTCTTAAAAGATGTTAGGGCCATATCATGGTTCAAAACTATGATAGAAATACACTTTGTATTGAACATATGAGTAAAACTCCTTAGGGAATCTCTATATCTTCGAATTATGTGTATGATGGTGGAATTGGATTTAACTAGCCTCCTACTTCCCATAAAGTGTGTTAGGAAATTGAACCTCAAGTTCTCCCCGGACTTCATGGAAGAGGCAAAAAGTTTGTTGAGGTAGATTTGCGCAACTTTCTTAAGTATGGCTAGAAAACACGTGAGTAGGATAGCTTCACTAAAGGATGGCATCAATACACCTCAGTAATATAAGTAATTAGTTGCTTCTTAGGGTCAGTGGTTCCACCATAAGCATCAATATTTAGGATTATGACTTCGTTAGGAAGAAGAGGATTCATAATATCCAAGCCAAAGGTTAAACTTCAATTGAGCACAACCTTACTAGTATCTTCACCTTTATTTGGGGGATCCTTCATCCAGACATTACACCTAGTGTTCAATCTACAAGTGATACATTTTTCACATCTTTAACACTTGATTTGGCCCACATATAATCTTTAGATTAGTAATCAATTAATGTTTTGTGTTTTTTTAGGTCGAATTCGAAGAACCACTAAAAATTGAGCCATTTATCCACTTTGAAGCTTCGGATAAGAGAACATGCCAAAAAGGAGCCACACGTGCCAGTGCAGTCCAGACCGTTCCAAATTAAGAAAAACTACAATGAATGATGAAATAGCCAATATGGCATGGGCTATACGTGCTTCATAGCACGCCCATGGCACCTTCACATTGCAGAAATGAAGAAGCTTGGATAAGGCAGGTAGTTAGAAATCTAATATGATGGGATTGTGCCACATAGCATGATCATGCCAACGCACGAGGCTACAAGTATTTAAAGAGTGAGTAGGCTAATAAAAAAGTGCCTAGTTATTATTGTTTGGTATTTTGAGTAGCAACTTTTCTCTCTGGAGTACCTTTGCAGACTCCTAATCATAGTTAATGAAAGTTAATTTTTTTTCCAATTCTAGAGTTGCCTCAGTACCCTTCTTTCATTAGCATCTAGTTTCACTTTCTCTCATATAAATCCGCACCACTCCTACATTATAAATTAACTCCATCCCCAAATCATGAGTTTGCTGAACATGAGGAAATGTCCCAAAGGATTTGAACCTCTAATCTACTCCTCGAAACCTTAATCATGCTTTCTTTTTTGATCCCTTTCTTCATTGTTCTACTATGAATTTAGCATTTTAAACTTCAACTACCATCAATGAAAGATAAATTAGAGTTGATTATTGCTTTGTGGTGATTGATTGGTGAATGAATAAACATTAATCAAGTAAAAACCAACATCAAGTCAAAATGTGTTTATGGGTAATTCCCTCTCTCCTTCTATTTGTTGTCTTTCGTAGATTAATTTTTGTTTTTCTTATGATAGACTTTATTTTTGGGTGATCTTTTGAGGATAATTTGGGAATTTGTGTTGGCCATATTGAGCCACGACTCATTTCATGCCCCTTTGATCGCCCTTTTATGTGTGAATGTATTAATTGCTTGATTCCTTGCTTAATGATGGATAGGTTATTTTAGATTCATTTACTTGTGCTGAGCTTCGGTCTTCCTTAATTGAGTAGTTGATTTTGGATTGCATTTTAGAGTAATTTTAGATTAGTTTTTCGAACAATTAGAGTAATTTTAGATTAGTGCATTGAACTAAAAACCCTTCTCACAATCGAGTCAAAGTTTGAGTTAATCCAGCAACATCCCAGTGGACGAAATCGCAAGTTCTCATTCGAACTCTATACCCAACAAATTTTTGGTGCTGCTGTTGGTGATAATGGTAATGGATTCGCATTAGTTTTAGGCTTGATTGTTATACATGGTTTCGTTTTGGTTGCCATTCAGAGAAAATCCTAAAAAATTAAAACATTTCAAATTTTTAAAAAATGGAGAATGAGTGCTTGCAAGGTTGTCTAGCTGTGGGTGACTCATTCGTGTTGAGATTTCATAACCCCACATCGAGGGAAATCAACCTCTAGTATTCAATTTAGCAACAATGGCGGATGGAGAATGCCAAGCTTTATCCCTCTACAAAGGATTCTAAATTGAATTTTTCATGCCGCAAGGTCCATTAATCCATCTTGCTGTCGAACCTATGAACTTTATGAGGATTTACAATTGGCATTAGCTCATAGTACACAACTATGCTACCTAAATTCTTTGGAATGCTCATGCCTACTTGTTTCTATGTGAATTTGAGAAAGTATGC
>NCQT01119615.1:2182-13102 GCA_002740465.1 Stenocereus thurberi
CACCAAACTTTTTCCTATAAAAATCCCAATCCTCTTCCTCATCAACCTCACCAACCTTCACAACATCAACCCCATCCTCCCGATGTCCAATATCGAGCTCCTTAATTTCAACCCCCACTGCCTCTATCTCAAAAGTCCAAATTGGAGAGTTTGATAGAACGCTTCATTCAAGCTCAAACAAAGATGAATAAGGCTCTTGGTGAATCCGTGAGTCAACTTAATTCCAAGTTTGAGAGCATGTCCACTCATGAAAAAATGATGGAGAACGAATTGGCTGAAATTGCTCAACAAGTGAGCCATCTCTCCCGCCCTCAAGGGCACCTTCTGGGCCAAACCAATCCTAATGGGCAAATGAATGCCATCACCTTAAGGAGTGGAAAGCAACTTAAGGAGCAAAAAGAACCTCAAGTGGAGGAGGATGAAGGGTTGGTAGAAGACCAAGAAAAGGAAAGTTCAAGCCCGGAAAGTAGAGAGCAAGGCAAGAATAAGGAGGCCACAAAGCCTAAGCCAGTTGAGCATTATAGAGCACTGATAGCTTTTCCTAAACAGCTTATTAATGCTAAACTTGAGGCTAAGTACGGGAAGTTTTTAGAAGTACTTAAGAAATTGCACATTAATATCCCATTCTTGATGCTATTTCGGAGATGCATTCCTATGTGAAGTTTCTAAAAGAAATGCTTTCCAATAAGAGGAAACTTTAAGAGAATACCGTAGTTTCTTTCATAGGGGTATGTAGTGCTATTAATAAGTGCTCAATGTATACATCATTTTAGGGTCATTTTGCCACATTTTTTAGGAGAATTATATGCTTTAAGTCACTATTTATACTGATATTCTCAATTTGTGCTTGGGTATGGTTGTTTGGTGTGTTTTGTAGGATTTTAGGCCTTTTTACCCAACATTGGACCCTCATTCTTTTGACCTCCCCCATGAACATCTATGTAATGGTACGCCCATGGAGCAAGACAAGAGCAGAAAATCGGTTCCAGCCGAGACCATGATCGGACCGTGGTGAGCTGTGTAACTGTGACCTCTTCACTTTCCTTCTGCTGTGTGGCTAAAAACATCCAAGCTCCCCTATAAAGCCTTATCGTTCAGTAGCAGAGAAAGAGAGAAGCATATCATAGTTCATTTTCTTTCTCAAAATTTTGCTCCTTTTAGTTAGAATTTTTAGTTTGATTATTGTTTTGGTCAGAAATCTTGAGTGTGTTTAGGTTTTGAGGTGGTTTTAAAGCCCATAGTCGAAGGCTATCTCTATCAAGCTCTTTCTCTTAGATTTCGCCAAATTGTTGGTCAGTTATTTAATCTTTAATCATGTGTGAGTAGTTTATTTTGTCTAGAAATTTGTTAGTTTATGAGAGTATAATTGGATCATGTTTTAATCAATAGAATTGTGCTTGTTTCATGATTTGTTTAATTTCATTCTATTAAGTGATTATCATGTTACAATTGTATTTTTGGCCAAAGTTTGCTTGCACAATTAAAACAAGTAAGTGAAAAACTGAAAGGTAACATTTGATTGTTAGATTGCCTATTAAAATCTAACATAGCGTCGACTCGAAAGAGAGATTTGTATATTGGGAGGACTAAAGTGTAATCGAGAATATTCAACTTGGATAGATTGCAATTCCTAGAAATTAACCGACTAGAGAAAAGCACTTGTTTATCATTTTAATTCAAGCACCTTTTTTAACTATATAAATTCCTATACGTTTTCCTTAATTGATTTAGAATTAGCAAATTTAAAGTTGTTAAATCAAAAACCCTTGATTTTGAATTTGCTTAGTTTATTTGGATAGACAAAGCTCGATAGATTACTTTGGTCCCTGAGGATGATCTTTTTATCAATACTATGACTACCCATGCACTTGCGGCAGTGGTCAAGTTTTTGGCGCCATTGCTAGGGATCAAATTTGTTAACTATTGATTTAGTCTTACGAAAATGACTAAGTATTTTATTGTCTTTTACTTTTATTTTTTATTTTTTTCCTTGTTTGATTACGCTGCTAGTGTTGGTGATAATGCCTGTAGGAATCTTCCCCGTTTATGCGAAGTTCATTCCTATACGAACCCAATCCTGAGATCGAGAGGACTTTCTGCTTAAGGATGAAGAAACAAAAGATTGAAGAACAAGGATGTGAGGCAAAAAGGAATCCAACAAACATGGCGGGAGGAGGAGGTGACCAAAGAAGGATACTTCAGGATTTCGTTACCCGTGGAGTCCAAGGGATTGCCTCAAGCATCACTCGCCCTAATGTTGATGCCAACAATTTCGAGCTCAAACCGGTACTCATTTCCATGGTGCAACAATCTCAGTTTTGAGGAACTCCTTTGGAAGACCCGAATATACACCTCTTGGTCTTTTTAGAGGTGTGCGATACGTTGAAACTCAATGGAGTCTCCACTGACGTTATTCGGCTGTAATTATTTCCCTTCTCATTAAGGGATAAAGCAAGAGCTCATCTGCATTCTTTACCATTGGGATGTATTACCACCTGGGATGAGTTAACAAGAGTTTTCCTCGCTAAGTATTTCTCTCCAAGTAAAACAGCAAGTTTGAGGAATCGAATCACCAACTTCGCGCAAAAAGATGAAGAGATGCTCTATGAAGCTTAGGAGCGGTTTAAAGATTTGCTGTGTTTATGCCCCCGTCATGGTCTTCAACGTTGGATGATCATCCAAGCTTTTTATAATGGTGTGACCCAACCTGTTCGGTGCGATGGTGGAAGGAACCTTGATGAGCAAAACAGAAGATGAGACCTATAACCTAATTGAAGAGATGGCACTTAATAATTTCCAATGGTCCACTAAATAAGGCCAACCCAAACGGGTTGGAGGTAAGCTTGAAGTTGATGCACTTACTTTGCTTTTTACTAAAGTAGATATTATGATTCAAAGATTGGACTGAATGAATGTTAATGTTGTGAATCTAGTGCCCCTTCCCTTGGTGAAATTTGTTGTTCTATTGAGCATGTGACTTTGAATTGTCAAGTTGGGAATCATTTTTCTTAGGACCCTAGTAAAGTTAACCATGTTCAAAACTTCAACCCGAGACTGACCAATGACCCTTACTGTAGTGCCTACGATCCGGGTTGGAAGAATCATCTGAATTTCTCATATAGGTCAAATCCAAACCCTTTGAATATCCCCTAATGAATGCTAGACCACCTCCTGGTTTTCAAAAACCTCATTTCCCTTCTCAAGTACCCCTAAAATCTAATTTAGAAGCAATGATGGAAAGCATGCTTAAGGCACAACAAAAGCAGGATGAGTATATTAAGCAATTAGTCTCAAATGTTGATGTGCTTACAACTCATAACAAGATGTTGGAAGCCCAGATTGTCCAAAAAGCTAGCCTTTCATCTATACCCCTAGACAGACTTCCTAACAAGCCAAAACCTAATCCTAGGGAGCAATACAATGCTATGATTTTGAAAGGAGGGAAACAACTAGAGGGACCTAAGGGGATTACCAACAATGAGTCTTTAAATGACCAGAATGAACATATTGAAAATGTTGAAGAAGAGGAGTCCACACCTTCTAAGGAGGTGATTGGTGATGTTATGCATAAGTCTGACGGGGTTCCTAAGGACCCTAAGATCATTTCCCCAAAACCCTACACCCCACCTTTACCATTTCCTTAAAGGATGGCTAAAGCATAACTCGATTTGCATTTTGGAAAGTTTTTAAAAGTACTTAAAAAACTCTACATCAACATTCTGTTTACTAAAGTCCTGACTCAAATGCCTTCATATGATAAATTTTTGAAAGAAATTCTGTCTAATAAAAGAAAGCTAGAAGAACTTAAAACTGTAGCTTTGAATGAAGAATGCAGTGAAGCAATCCAAAACATGCTTCCAGTTAAGCTGAAGGATCCTGGTAGTTTTTCAATTCCTTGTCGGATAGGAAATGTGCCTGTAAACCGTGCTTTGTGTGATTTAGGCTCAAGTGTAAGTTGATGCTCCTTTCTCTATGTGAATAATTGGAACTAGGAGAGATTAGACCGACTACTATCTCCTTACAATTGGCAGACCGTTCTGTGAAATACCCTATGGGTGTTTTAGAAGAAGTTTCAATAAAAGTAGTAGATTTATATGTGCCGGTAGACTTTGTGATTTTAAAAATGGAGGAAGACACGCACATCCCCATCATTCTTGGGAGGCTATTCTTGGCCACCATGAGGTGCCGTATTGATGTGAAAAACAGTACGGGGGGATGATCATTTGGAGTTTAATTTACTAAAAGCTACTTAGTTTCCTTCCATTTCTGATGAGTATAATAAGATTGATGTTATTGATGGATTGATTCGAAAAACTATATCTAACCTTGATTCTAATGATCCTCTTGAGCACTTGATGTTGCATAATAGCACTTCTAAGGCTGAAAATCGCAATGTAGCTGAATGTGCCCAAACTTTGGAAGTCTCCCCACCAATTCCACCTTCCATTGCTAAGGTGGAGTCATTAAAAGATGAAAATAAGCCCTCGTATAATGAGGGTCCCGAGGTAGAACTAAAACCTCTCCCTTCATCCCTGAGGTATGAATTTCTTGGACCGAAATCTACATATCCTGTAATTTGAATGCAAGTTTAAATGCATCCCAAATTGACTCTCTACTTAGAGTACTTAGGAAGCATCGTAAAGCCATAGGATACGCCATTGATGACTTAAAAGGAATTCATCCTTCTTTGTGTATGCATCGAATTTTAATGGAAGACAACCATAAAGCCTTCAATTAAACACCAAACAAGATTGAATCCTAGCATGCAAGAGGTGGTTAAAAAGGAAATTTTGAAGTTGCTCAAAGCCAACATTATCTACCCTATCTCCGATAGTGCGTGGGTAAGCCCAATCCATGTTGTACCAACGAAAAGAGGGATAACTGTTATCAAGAATGAGAATAATGAGGTAATCCCTACTAAGACTGTCATAGGCTGGCGTATATGCATTGATTATCGAAAATTGAATAAAGCCACCCATAAAGATCATTTTCCCATTCTCTTTATTGACCAAATGCTTGAATGGTTGGCTAAGAACTCATATTTTTGCTACTTAGATAGATATTTAAGATTCTGCCAAATCCCTATCCATCCTAATGACCAAAAAAGACTACTTTTATATGTCCTTATGGTACATATGCTTACAGAAGGATGCCATTTGTGTTNNCCAATGCCCCGACCATATTCCAATGTTGTATGATGCCTATTTTTTCTGATTTTATTGAGGACATAATGGAATTCTTTATAGATGATTTTTTTGTGTATAGTGCAACCTATGACCATTGCTTGAATAACTTCTCTAAGGGTTTGCAAAGATGCGAAGATTTGAATTTGATCTTGAATTTGGAGAAATGTCATTTTATAGTGCAAGAGGGGATTGTCCTTGGTCATGTTGTCTCTAACAAAGGCATTAAAGTTGATAAAGAAAAGGTGTAGGTGATTGAGAAATTGCCACCACAAACTTCTGTAAAGGGTACGAGGAGTTTTCTCGAACATGTTGGTTTTTACCGATGGTTCATAAAGGATTCTTCAAAAATTACAAGACCTCTTACAAGACCTCTCACCCAATTACTTATCAAGGATGTGCCTTTTGAGTTTAATGAAGAATGCTTGAGTGCTTTTCACATGTTAAAAGAGGCATTAGTCATTGCCCTAGTAATGCAAGCTCTAGATTGGGAGCTACCTTTTGGAGTAATGTATGATGCAAGTGACTATGCAGTAGGCGCTATTCTGGGCCAACGAAAGGACAATAAGTCATATGCTATATACTATGCAAGCTGCACTCTTGACGGGGCTCAAGTGAATTATGCCACGATGGAGAACGAATTCGTAGCGGTTGTCTTTGCCTTGGAAAAATTTTGATCCTACTTGATCAATTCTAAGGTCATTATTTTTACAGATCATGCCCTTTTGAAACATTTAATAAATAAATACAACACCAAACTTTGACTCATCCAATGGGTCCTCCTTCTTTAAGAGTTTGATTTGGAGATCAAAGATAAGGCCAGGTTGGCAAATGTGGTTACCGATCATTTATCTCACCTAGGGCCTGAGGCCACTCCTATCGAAGAGCTCCCCATTGATAATTCCTTCCTTGATGAGCAGCTATTCGCTATACCCTAACAAGCTACCCCATGCTATGCTGATTTGGTTAACTTCAAGGTGTGCGGAGTGTTACCTGCAGGATTGTCCTACCAACAAAGAAAGAAGTTCTGTACCCATGTTAAATACTATGTGTGGAAGGAGCCTTTCCTTTACAAGCTATGTGGAGATGGGATTTATAGAAGATGCTTGCCTAAATATGAGGTCCATAGTGTCTTGCACCATTGCCATGCTTCAACCTATGGTGGCCACTTTGGACCAGATAAACCGATTGCGAAAGTACTCCAAGCAGGCTTCTATTGACCCACGCTCTTCAAGGACGTAAGAAAATTTATCATGACTTGTGATGGATGTCAACGAACAGGGAATATTTTCAAGAGGCATGAGATGCCTCAAACTGGAATACTTAAGGTAGAGTTGTTTGATGTTTACGGGATTGACTTCATGGGTCCTCTTCCTCCTTCCCATAACAACTTTTATATTCTTGTGGCGGTTGACTATGTTTCTAAGTGGGTGGAAGCCGTAGGCTCCCTAACAAATGATTCCATGGTTGTCCTTAAGTTTCTAAAGAAAAATATTTTCACAAGGTTTGGCACGCCAAGAGCTCTTCTACATGACAATGGCACACACTTTTGCAACAAGCCTCTTGAGTCACTATTAAAAAAATATGGGATATTTCATAAAATCGCTATGCCTTACCATCCCCAAACAAGTGGGTAGGTGGAACTCTTGAATAGAGAATTGGAGAGCACATCGGAGAAAACGGTGGATCGGTCCCGTAAGGATTGGTCCTTCAAGCTCGATGTTGCTCTTTGGCCATACCGCACCGCTTATAAGACTCTTCTAGGCACCTCTCCATACTGGTTCGTGTTTGCGAAGTCTTGTCACCTGCCAATAGAGATAGAATATAAGGCATATTGGGCTACAAAGACACTCAATTTTGATCTTAAGGCAGTCGGAGAATGGAGATTCTTAGAACTAAACGAGCTAGATGAACTAAGGTTGGAGGCCTATGAGAGCTCGCGTATTTACAAAGAGCGAACTAAGAAGTGGCACGATAAATATATCATGAAGAAGAGGTTTGAAAAAGGTGACATAGTCCTATTATTCAACTCAAAATTGAGATTGCTTTCGGGCAAACTAAAATCCTGATGGTCGGGACCATTTAAGATTACCCAAGTTCAATCTAGTGGAGCAGTTGAAATATGAAATAAGTCTATCGGTGCGTTCACAGTCAATGGACAGTAATTAAAATCATATCTTATGGGACAACCTGTTAATAAGGCCAACGTCCATATGCTCACTGACCTGGACCAAGCATAGAAGAAGGGTCAAGCACTTGACCTTAAAAGAGCACTTCTTGGGAGACAACACAAGCCCTTTTTCTTTTTTTTTTTTCCTTTCTTAGTTTTAATTTTTTTTCTTTTTTTTAGCCAGAAAGAAAAAAATCAAAAAATAAAAAAAAGACGAGAGAGACACAAAAGAAAAAACCGAGAAGAAAAAAGAAAAAAAGAGAAAAAAAAGAGAGAGAGAAAAAAAAATATGTGTGTGTGTGTGTGTGTGTGTGTGTAAAATGTTTGGCATCACGGCCAAGAACCTTAGCACCGCGGCCATGGGGTGCAAAACCAGGAAAACCAAAAAAAATGGTGTCAGTAGACACCACGGTCGGACCATCACGGTCCGTGGTGACTTGCCACGGCCCGCAGTTAAGGGTTTTGACTGCAATGACCCTTCAACTTTTCCCAATTCTTCTTCTTCTTCGAAGCTCCTTCTCTCTCTACCTCCATTTTCTCCCTCTAAACCTCCATAACTAACACCTTGAATCCTACTTCATTTCTTTTATTTTTTCACTGATTTTCACTCAAAATTTATCCTTTTCACTTAAACTTTCTCCTTCTTCCACAAATTTCATCTCTTTCTTCTTCTTTTCCCTCAAACTCATCTCACCTTCACTCATCCACCATAACCATCTTTTTCTCTTTCTAATTCTTCTTCTTTTTACTTAAAATCTTCATCTTTCTTCCTTAAATTTTATTATTTACATTATAGTTTTAATTTTTGTTTCATTTTGCAACAATGGTACCAACAAAAAGACAAAGGAGTATCAAAGAGGTTGGATCCTCAAGTCAAGCACCAATCTGACCTCAAAGGACATCCCGAACCTCCATCAATGCATGTGCTTCATGTAACATTCCTCACCCTCTTAGTTTAACGAATCCTTATCATTTGCTAGATACAACTGTTTGAATGAACGTATGATTGTGGTAGCTCAATATTATGATGAGGATTTGTTCGCTCGATTAGGAATGTTAGATGATATTAGGTGATTGTTTGCACGAGGTGGGATGGGACACTTTATAGAAATAAAAGAGCATACCTATTGGGACCTGACCCTAGAGTTCCTGAGTGCACTCCATGTCAAGGTCACTAGAGGGCCTCAATGTCAAGCTCGGTACATATCGTTTTATTTGCAAGAAAAATTATACGAATTGAACTTAGGTACCTTTAATGGTATATTTAATTTTTCGCCTAGGATGGATTTAACGAACAGAAAATTCCCCTGTGAATTTAGCCCAAATGCATTTTGGGGCGAGTTTTCGGGGAGTGTTAGGTACAGCACTAGTTCATCGAAGTGCACACATATTAGGAACTCTTGTGAGTAGGTCAGCGTATCCTGGCTTGTTGTTTCTTTGCATGGGACGATAGTCTGAATGTCCTGAGATTGTCTAAATTGTACTTCTTGTCCTGTATGCTTGACAGTGTCTAGCTTGACCCCGGTTCATTTTTGACCAGGCAATTGTATAGTGCTGCTATTAGCACTAAGGGAAGGATAGTCATCGGTGGTATTCTAACTACTATTGCTAGATTTTTAGATATTGAACCCAACCCTGAGGATAGAGTTTTGGAGCCCGAGTGGCTTGATCAAGCTACCTTTGAAATTATGAACTTTTGTAAGGTTGAGGCTGGGTGTTTGTGTTGGATTTACCCCAGGGATCGGCTTTTGCCGCTTGCTAATGTCGATCGCACCATATTATTTCACCGGGCTAACTTTTATTGGGCACCTAGTGATGCAGAGGTTGTTCAACCGGCACCCCATCATCTAGCTTCTTATTCTAGTCAAGTCGGACCTAGTTTTTCTTCCCAACCACCCGCTCCTGACTATGCTGATCTTCAAGACATCCTTAGGTCCATCCAAGAGGTGCAATTGTCCCTCCGAGCTTTTGTTGCTTCTGAGAATGCCGCTCTTCGGGACTGTGTCCAAAAGCACCACGATGAGCTTCGTGGAATGTTTGCCACCCCGAATCAATATTTTCAGGACTATAGGGCATGTCTAGAGACCTAGCAGGATTGGTATATCTCTTATGGCCAACCACCCCATCCTCCTCCCCTACCTTCTTTCTGATTGCTTTGTGCTACTCCCCTTTCATTTTTCTATTATGTGCCCACATTGAGGGCAATGTGTGATTCAAGTATGGGAGTGTTAGTCGTTATATTTGGCGTCTGATGCCTGATTTGGTTTGGTGTGCTTGTGTCTTGTATATGTTATTTGTGATAGTTTTTGGAGTATTTTTATTTTAGGTTTTAGTTTTTAGCAATATTTTAGAAGTGCATTTAGTTTCCTTTTCATTCTAGGCAGCATTTTAGTTTTTCTCTTATTAGTTTCTTTTGCATTTTAGTTTGTATTGTTATTAGGAGCATGCATANNNAAACAAAAAAAAATGATGGAAAAAAATTTGAAAAAAAAAAAAGAGCAAAACAAATCCTCCGATGATGACCTTTGTACATTAGTTAGATTTCTTTGATTTAGCTTGATCCTTTAATTCGCTCAATTGAGCATAAAATGTTTTACAATGAGTTTTCAAAATAAGCTCCATGTTTTGACCACATGTTGAATGCGAGTTGATTACCCTATGAGTCTTTACATGAATTTTGGCATGTGTTTACTAATGCGCTAGTTTTGACTTTGATAGATATCCTGTGAGGTTTTGAGCTTTTAGAGAAAAAAAAAAGGCAGCCTGGTGTACAAGCATCCCACGTTCACACAATGTCTGGAGAAGGGCCCCACCCTAAGAGGTGAATTGTAGGCAACTTAACCTGACTTTGTTAGTGGTTGATTCTAAGGCTTGAACCCATGACCTTATTTATCAATTTAGTCTCATGTTTCTTTCATGTGTGACTCTTCCTTGACATCATTTCTTTAGAACTTGCTTTGATTCTCATTCGAGATCACATTTCGCATATGCATTTAGGTGATATAGTTGAGGGATTTTTTTTTCTTTGGTTTGTAAAACGCAATGACCAAATGGACAAATGATTATCTCACCCATAAGCTAGGACTAAAGGAGTGTTTCATTCTTCTGCATCAAGTTATATTGGGAACTAGTAAAGTGTATTGTTATCTTTTAGTGGGTTTTGGTTGTTTGGTGAAGGGATGTGAGATCTTGATAAATTCCTTGTCTTATTGTATAAAGTTTAGAGAAGAGTTAGAATTTAAAGTTCGTTATGGATTTCCCTTGGCTAACTCTTTTTCAAGAAAAAAAAAGGAACAAGAGAAAAAGAACCCAAAAAGAAAAAAGAAAAGTGAATAAGAAAGAGAGTATTGGCCTTGTTGGCATTGTAAAATTTTATGATTTTTTTCAACTCTTTGTCTCTTCAATTGGGGATGTATTTTGTTGATAAAATGTATTGGTCTAAGAAGGATGTTGTGACGATGCCCTGGAATTGTTTGGCTCTTAGTCTATGGCTTCTAGTTCCTCATTTCCAAAACATTTGTTCCCTCTTTCCTTTACCCATGGCCCCATTACAACCCCATGAAAGTC
>NCQT01119687.1:0-12096 GCA_002740465.1 Stenocereus thurberi
TTGGACAAATTCGGGTCGAGTTAATCAATTTCGTGCCTGAATTCATTTATTTTATTTTCATCTGAAAATCACATAAAATATGCATTATTTGTTCATAAAAATATATTTCAAAGACTTAAAAGAAGGTAAAATGAAGGATAAAATTTCATATAAAATATGAATTATCGCATAATAAAAGAAAAGTGAAAGGGAGGGGTGGGGGAAAGAAAATAGACCTTAGAAAGAAAGAAGAACATCATCCCTCAACCAAATTCCATTACTGTTGTTGCTGATTAACTGTCTTGTATCCCCCATCCAATGTATTTCCCAAATCCCATGACTGATACATGATGTAGGTGACACAAATGGCCCAGTACTGAAATTTATTTAGAAGCATAGGGAGATAGTAACTTGACTAAGTGTGCATAATATTCTATGATTTGCATGTAGATGTTAAACTAGAAATCTGTTCTAAGATAGGTTTGGCATTTGATGCCTTTATCCCTCTAAAAACCAACAAAAAAGGTCTTCAAAAAAACCAACAAAAAAGGTCTTCAAGACTTAAATTTAAACTTCTAATTTTCTATCCCAAAAGAACTAAGCCCACAGGTGCAAGCCCCCACGCAGGCATCAACCTGACTAACACGAGCATGCATTGTTTCATTATAAGTTGATTAGCAATATAAAGCATATTACTTCCAGAAATTCTAACAGCAATTTTAACCAACAATGTCAAACTTTGTACTGATTCCAAAAACCCACATCAAAAATTGAAGAATACCCAAAAAAACTATTGCCAATTCATAACATAACCATGAAAACAAATAGAAAAATTGGACCTCATTGATTTTCAAGAGCTTTACAAAATCCATAAAAAATTATAGGTAAAAAATGACTAAAATGAAGAAGACGAAAAGCAAAATCACATAGAAATTCCCACTTAACAAAACTTAAAATAGTTAGACAAATTCAAAACAGGCCTAGTTTCATACATGGTCCATCTCATTGTTGGACAACAGTTTTATACGTAATCTTCTTCTCCTCTCTTATTTTGACTTCTAAAAATCAAGTAAAATTTGAACTGCTTATCAGTAATTTGGAGTTGGAGTCGCCCCTCTTAATTTTGTTGATACCATTACAAATGAATCTTTTTATTTTTTTTAATTTTCTCTTTTTAGTTTTGAGATTGGACAAGTTTCTAATGATGCTTGCAAATTATCACATATTTATTTAAAACATTAATCCAAAGCAATGCGTGAGTCTCAGCTAATTGTTATTGAAATCCAAAATCACCAACCAATTGATAATATGGAAGGAAAAATTGCTAGCCCGTTGTGGAAAACGAAGAAAAAAACCTAACTAATGCCTAATTTTTATCAAAACACATGAATTTAACCAGTCTGAAATCCCTCCCCCTCGATAGAGATTTTCCAAGTTGTTAATAGGCTTAATAACTTATCAGAGTCCTTAAAGAAGAATTTCCAACTTTACCAAATGAAATTTGGATTGGCACCATCTGTCATTTTTAGCTGCCTATAAGTTGATCATCCGAATATTGTTGCTTGATCCAAACTAAATTAAAAAGGAAAGTGCGAGATTCCTCTATTCCTCAATATAAGAAACCTAGTTCCTAGATATGAAATTCTTCTAACCATAGTGTAGTGACATGATTGGGTTGGACGATACAGGTAAACATATAGACAGGGGAGAACATAATATTAGAACACAGTGCACCAGTACTCTTGCTCCTCTCCACCACCACCTTCCCCCAGTGGTGAATCTAGACATTTAAACTAGGCGTGTCCATCTGTTAACGTCATCACTAATATACACTATCAAAAAAAAGACATCATATAATACATACTATGGTAGATTATTTTGTATAAGCATTGCGTTTTGTATTTATTCTAACAAAAGTTCTATCTCGTATCTCTGCACTAGTGGAAGTTGATAAGAAATAATAATATACCCCACTTTTTGCTCCCAAAAAGCAAAAAAAGAAAAAAAAAAACTCTAATAGGTCTACTATATTGGTTCTCTATAGTTTTTCATATTTTAAAGTTGATACGTGAATTGTGCCGAAATCGTAGAATGTTATAACTACCTACCATTTACCAAATTAAGTTGTTTGCGATATAGCGCAAATAATCTACACCAAGTAATAAAGCAAAAAAAAAAAAGAAAATGTCAAACATGGAATAAAACTACAAATAAGCAATTTCTACCATCTATCAGCCTAGTGGAGGGAATAACATCAAGTTCAAGTGCCAAGTTAAAGAAAATTCTACGCCAATAACACATTACAATTAAGCAGCTGAAAAAATAATAATAACGATAAAAGAAAATTAAAGAGATTAGTATTAGATAAAACTAGTTTGGACCCGTATTATGCACGGTGCATGTTAAAATAGACATTTCATAACATATACTATGCAAGTAATGAACCGATAGTCATTGTAAACATAATTAATATTATAATTTACGAAAGATGATAGAATAATCAATGAAAAATATATGTGGATAGCAAATTCATATATAACCATTGGGATGAACAACGAAAAACCACATGACTTAGAAAAAGGTCTATAACAGTATGATAAAAATAGTAGATAGTGATTATTATTCTCTTAATGTAGATTTTTAGGGTTTCCATCTTAACGGAAGGTAAGTATAGTATATATATCAATTGTTGGTTTTAATTCATATGGATATGTACACAATGGGTTATCTATATAATAGGTGAAAGCTCTAATATTAATATCGATATCTTTTTTATAATAATGCATACTATACTTTATATATTGGCGACAAATATGTGCATAATAGTACCCAAATATTAACGAACAATATGTGCATATTATTCCCACAAGGAAATTTTAAAGCAATGGAATAAAAACAAAGAAGAATACGCGAACGTAATGAGTATAGTAATATGATAAGCTAACCTCAACAAATATCAATATTGAGGGCACGCCTGCGAGAAAAGAATGCAAACTTTATTTTATGTGCTTGTCAAAGAAAAAACAGAACACAACAAAGATAATTTTTTCAGCACTGAGATCTCAAGTTAGGCAACGACATTATTAATCTAACCATACAAAATTTAAGATGAATTATTGTACACATATTACTTTCGCATGTGTATATGTATTGTAGATGTAAATTTATCTAAAATCATTGATAGATTAGGATTAACTGCCAGTGAATATTGTGGATTAATATGTAAATTCAATTTTTTTTGTTGGTTATTAATATGAACAACATATTCAAATAAATTGGCCAACATAGATGAAACATAGTTGAAATCACACATAGTCTAAAAGTGAAATCAGAAATTTCGAACATTCACATGACTCTCTACCATCACATTATTCGATAGCGCAGACCCCGTCGTCCAAAAAAAAACTATATCAACTGCAAAGATGAACAGAAAGAATAATGTTATTATCAAATGTGAAGTACTACAGAAGGACCTGTAATGGAGAAGGGACTAAATTAAGTGTCTGGTAAAGCCCATTGCCCACCGTCATGAATATGTAATATATGTACACCATCATCTACAATAAATTAGCATCCAATAATGTGTACATTATTTTCTAACAGTTGTCGCAATAACATATAACATGGAGAAATATTAAGCCTTGTTCAATTTTGTACTTGATTTAACCCCAAAATAGTAGACAAATATTGTTGAAGGAACATAAGAAATCAAAACCGTCCATCTAAAAGCCAAACCGAAGCCCAAATAAATTAAAAGGTACCACATTTTACAAATGGAAGGAAAGAAAAGATGATGAAGTAGAAATGGGTAACATAAACATTCTGAAAGTGGGCATACAATTGCGCATACAATTGGGCATACAATTATATGTGCATTATTTTCCATTATAACATATAACATATTGGATGGGTAAATATTAAGCATGTAATCAATTTTGTAGTTAACAGAACCCGAGAGAAAGACAAACATATGTTGATCAAGAATGAAACAGATAAAAAGGTGTTTAAATTATTGTCCATAATACCATACAAAACAGATAGATATTAAGCTTGTGTGATTATGATCCAACAAAATAAAAAAACAAAACCCGTTAACGTTATGAAAATTAGATTACAATCCATAAAGCAGAGGTTACCGATGAACTTATTTAAAAGAATGTGGTTATTAATTGTAGTTTCCTTTTTAATTATCAAATATTACGGGAAAACTAAACTTTGAAAATTGTAATTAGTTACATGTGTTTCCAATTTGGAATTTATTATCAAATATATGGGCAAACTAAACTACTGCGAATATACCACAAATTGTGAAAACCTAAAGTTGGAGGGAATAGAGCTCCAAAGTTTCCTACAACAATAAACATAGAACATAGTATGAGAAAGAAAATACGGAAAGCATACCTTAGGAAAAATAACAGTACCTTGCTAAGCCTTGTAAAACTACCATAGAACTGCAATGAGCAAAGAAGCAAAACACATAAGGCGCTATAAAAAATCAAAACTGATGATAAAACTATGACTAAACTGTCTCTATATTGAGTAATGAAACCAATTTTCAATCCACCCAACTAAAAGAAAAGAGTAACTTTATACCCAATAATCAAATGTTAAACCCCCGAGGTAGAACCGTGCAGAATCAAGATGGCAGATTACTTGGTCTCATAGAGGGGAAAAACAAGATTGGTGTTCCCTGCATCAAAAGAATGGAGTTAAACATATATCATGATATATTATAAGCAATCAAAATTCCTATCATCTGATGGGCATGATATATTTTGTATCAAACTGTTTGTATTGCCTTCACAGGAATCAAGCAGCACAGCTAATTTTTAAACATTTATAAATAACTATCATTGAGAAACATCAGGTCATGAATGCCTTTCTTTCTATCATGATTAATTATAATCAATCAAAATTACTTGTGTGATTATGGGAAAGATATATCTTGTATCAAACTGTTTGTATTCTTCGTTTATGGGTTAACGTTCATGCTCTAAAATTGCCATTGTTTCACTGTTCCTTCTTTTTCCATGAATAAAGTAATTTCCTAATTCTAGGCGGCTAAGGTGGCATTTGATCTTATTTAGGAAGAAATACATAATTCAACCTCGGAGAAGTTCAATGCAATTTGCATCTTTTAAATTTCAGGTATGAGTAATACTTTCAAAAATGAATATGGGTTCTCAAAATCCATACCTATATTCGAACATGATTTGTTAGAGCAAGGGGTGATGAATATGCTTTTAGCTATTTTATAAAACCCATGTTAAAGATTAATTGTAATTAATCATGTGGTCAAGGGATGTTGGGGGGAGGGGAATTAAAATAGAAACAACCCCCACAACGAAGAATGCACTGAATCAGGTGAAACAAAAACTCAACATCAGAAGCAAACAACATCAAGAGAATGTGAGGATTATGCGTACCTAGCAAGATCAAAATCCTTTGGAAATATGTGTGGAAGAGTTCAGTTGATTAATTGAAAACCATATATGAGATGGGAGAGGATGTTGTGAGATAATATGTGAGACGCGGGGAATTGGTAGACCATTAAAACCAAAACAACACATCCGTTTCAGGAGAACGTGAATGCAATGAGCAGTTACTGAGTTGTGACTGCGTTGGAGAGTAGAGGGAAAGTTTGTAAGTGCTTAGGAGTCTAACGGAGGTTGGAAACATATCACAACTGAGTAAGAATTTATTTAAAAAAATAAAAGGCACAATAAAAGAGAGATTGTGCAAACATATCTGGATTCAATGCTCAGATCTGAGGCTTTATATGGGCCATCCGGCTTGGACAAGCCCCTTTGTCCTCCTCCAATCTCTTCACCTTCAATTGGAATCACAACTGAGTAAGATTTTGTTAAAAAAAAATCAAAGGTAAATTTACATGCCAATTCGACCCTCCATTCAAAACTTTAGCAACTGCCCTAGGCCTCCAAAGTGACCACCACCAGCATAAGAGTGACAAAAGGTCAAGAGGTTATAAATTTCACTGTCAAGGACACATCTACGAACCACTTGGTTTGAACAATACTTAAAAGTGTAAGGATCTTCTCAATAGTCATGTCTTACTTGTAAGAAGAACCTATCTTTCTCTTGTTTGGACCAGTGGGGAGGAATCTTATCGGTAGCAAGGTAGTTCACAATATGAGCAAACCAAGGGAGAGGGGTATGTGACATAACAAACAGTTGCTCATTAGGAAAGTGGTCAGAAAATCCTACTAAGTCATTAGTACATTCAGTGAAGATCCTAGACAAATGGTCTGCAATCAAATTTTCAGAACCCTTCTTATCTGTAATCTCAAGGTTAAACTCTTGTGGCAACAAATTTCACCTAATAAGTCTAGGTTTGGTGTCATTCTTAGCTAAAACATGTCACAATGCAGCATGGTCAATAAATACAATCACTTTCGAACACAGAAAGGTATGAAGCGAAGTTTATCAAGCGCAAAAACTACAGCTAGCAACTCTTTTTCAGTAGTAGAATAATTCTTTTGAGAATCAGTTAAAGTTCTACTAGCGTAGTAAATGACATGAGATATTTTATTCACGCTTTGACCCAAAATAGCCCCGACAGTGAAATCAGTTACATCATACGTAATCTCAAAATACTGAGAGAAATTAGGGGGCTGCACAATAGGGGCCGACACCAACAAAGATCAAAGCTTTTCAAAAGCCTCTATATAAGACTCATCAAACTCAAAAGGATTATCTTTAGATAGAAGATTAGTAAGTGGGCAAGCCCCTTTACGAAAGTCCTTAATAAATCTCCTATAAAATTTGGCATGGCCAAGGAATGATATGACCTGCTTCACAGAAGTGGGAACAGGTAAATTAGAGTTAAGATCAATTTTAGCTTTGTCAACCTCAATTCCCTTCTCACACACTCTATGACCTAATACATTCCTTCTTAGATCATAAAATGACTCTTTTCCCAACTCAAGACAAAATTTACTTCTTCACATCTTTTCAGCACAGTGGATAAATTAATAAGACATTCATCAAACGACAAGCCAAAAACAGAGAAATCATTCATAAACACCTCTATAGACTTATCAATGTAATCAGAAAATATGGCTATCATGCATTTTTGAAAAGTGGAAGGTGCATTACACAACCCAAAACGCATCCTCCTATAGGCGAATGTACCTGAAGGGCATGTAAAGGTAGTTTTCTCGTAGTCCTTAGCAGGTATTTAATTGTAACTAGAACACCCATCTAAGAAGTATTAAAAACTTTGTCCAGTTAATTTTTCTAAAATTTGATCAATGAAGGGAAGGGAAAAACGGTCCTTTCTAGTGTCAGAATTCAGCTTTGTGTAATCAATGCACACCCTTCAACCCGTCGTCTGTCTAGNNNNAACTACTTCACCATTATTATTTTGTAACATAGTTATGTCGAGGTCTACCTAGTAGAGACCACTTGGACTAGACTGACCTATTGACTATTAGAAATAGGGTAGATAAGACTTGTGTCTAAAAGTCTGACTAGCCATGTCTGGATAACCTCTTTCATATGGGGATTCAAACTTTGTTGCATTTTCCCAACATGTTTAGTATCGTCCTCTAAGTGAACTCAATGCATACAAATAGTAAAACTAATCCCTTTTAAATTAGCAACCGACCACCTAATAACACCTTTATATTCAGATAAGACATGAATCAACTCTCTCTCTTGATCACAGGATAAGAGAGAAGAGTTGATGACAGGCAAGGTCTCTTTGGGTCCTAAAAATACGTACATGAGTGAGTCAGGGAGAGATTTCACTTCAAGTTTAGGTAGGGAGATAACAAAAGGTGGTATAGGAGAAATAGCTAAAGGGGAAAGAGGTTCATAATTGGACACCCAAGAGGAAGACTCAAGATGAGGTATGGAGTCGGGATTAGAATCGAACTCACCTCTGTACTTCCTAAGTCGAATAACCCCAAATTCGCATGGGAAAGACAGATTCCCAAGGGATCTTTGTTCAGAATAACAGGCAAGGCCTCTTCAATCATTTCATCAATCACGTGAATGAAGAAACATTCAGATTCATCGTCAAGCACAGGTTGAGGAGAAGCCTTAAAAATATTAAGTCTAACCCTCATATTCATAACCAAGACATCCATCACTCCTGACCTATAGTTAATGATGACATTAGCTGTGGCTAGGAAGAGACGTCCTAAAATAATAGGGATTTGCTTAAAGGAATGACTAGATCATTGTCCAACACAACAAAGTCAATAGGAAAAAGATCTTTGTCAGTTTGAATCAAGACATCGTCTATCCAGCCCCTAGGAGTTCTTACTGATCTATCAGCAAGTTGAAGGTTACAGCTGGAAGCTTTTAGTTCACCCAACCCTAGCTTTAAGGGAAAAACGCATGGTATCAAATTAACATTAGAACCTAAATCCAAGAGCACTCTTTCAATTTTATGATCACCAATAAAGCATGAAATAGTGGGAACACCAGGATCTTTCAACTTAGGCAGAGTGTTATGTTTTAAATAGAGTCACTTGTTCACTCAGAAAAACCTTTTAAGACTTGTCATCTTAGATTTTCTTTTAAAAGTGCAAATGTCTTTAAGGAATTTCGCATAAGCAGGGTTTTGTTTTGTTGCTTCTAAAAGGGGAAGGTTGACCTTAACTTGCTTAAAGGTCTCTAGTATATCCTCTTTGTGTTTGTCTTTCCTAGGAGGAAAAGGTGCATTGAAAGCTTAAGGCTAAGGAACCCTTAGCTTGTATGCCCCAATAGGGTCAGACACGTTAGAGAAAAGGGGTGGACCACTCTCAATTTCACAATCAGTCCCATTGGTCTTTGGTCTTTCCTTTTTATCATGTTTCTTCTCACTCACTTTATTGTCTACTTTCTTTCCTCCCCTAAGAACTGTAATAGCTTTAAATTGTTCAAATTATTGGCTTTTAAGATTCTCTATGGGGTAGCTTGGAAGTCTTCATATTCTCTTTCACTTACAACTATGGCTAGTTGCCCCAGTTGGTTTTCTAACTTAGCTATAGATTGTGAGTGGGAATCTACAATTTGCATTTTAGACTCAATTCTTTGGACCTTAGTATTCACATTTTGGACACCAGAAGTAAGAATACTAAGGGCAGAGACTACATTATATAATTCTGAGCTCATAGATGGATGTGGCGGAGGTGATGGATGGGCATACCTTTGGTTCTGAAAACTAGGAGGTATAGGTCTACTAGACTGGCTCGTAGGTTCTCCACATTTTGAGACCTCTAAGAAAAGTTAGGATGATTCTTCCAACCATGACTATAAGTGCTCGAGTAAGGATTATTAGTTGGAGGAAATCCTTGGGCAGCATTCACTTGTTCACTTACAACATCAGATGGACCAACAGAAGGACATGCTGCACTTGTTCACTTACAACATCAGATGGACCAACAGAAGGACATTCAAAAGAAGCATGCATGGGACTAGCATAAATTAAACACACATCTTGCATAGAAGAGGAATTAGCCATTTCGTTCATGCATAATAATTGATCAAATTTTTTAGACAAAGTATCAACTTCACTAGAAAGCTCAATCGAATATGAAACCTCATAAATCCCCTCTTTACTTCCCAATTGTCTAGGCAGGTTAGAACATGAGAAAGTGGCATGCAAACATGAAGTCTTACTTAAATGTTCAAATAATTCCCAGGCTTCTTTAGAGGTTTTATATAAAAAATTACCAGCACAGGATGCGTCTACCATCTACCTATAGTGCTCATCTAAACTAGAGGAAAAACTTTAAACGGGTTGCCACTGAGGTACCTCATGGTGAGGGCAACTTCATAGCAATTCTTTAAATCTTTCCTAACTTTTATGCAATTGTTCATTTTTATTTTATGAGAAAGTGGTTACGGCACGTCTTAAAGCATTCAGTTTACCAATTGAGAAAAACTTTTTCAAGAATTCCTTTTGCATTTGATCCCAAGTGATGATATTTGACTTAGTATCCAACCAAGCCTTAGATTTGTCTTTCAAAGAGAAAGGACAAAGCCGTAATTGAAAAGCATCATTAAAACATTATTTAAGAAGACAGTGGAGCATATCTCAAAAAATGCATCAATGTGCTTAAAAGAGTTTTTGGACTCTAGCCCATAAAAGGACGAGAGCATTTGGATTAGGGAATGTTTGATCTCAAATAGCCCTTAATAATGGGCAGACGGGTGCTCGTAGGTGAACCATAAGTAGTGGAAATAAAATACTCCTTAAGTTACTTAGATGGTGAGGTTTGTTCTTCAACCATCTTTTTCTTAGAGTCACGTTTGTTGCTCTTATCTTATTAAGGGTACGTTCAATTTTAGGATTGTATTCCTCAAGGTCTAAAAACAAAGAGCATTACCAAGCACCAAGCATATAAAACCACAAACAATCACAAAAGTACTATGAAACACCACCACAATAACCACCAAACAAAGCAAGAAGAAAACAGAGGGAGAAAGGAAAAAAATAAATAACTAAAAACAAATAATAAAATAAAATGAAATAAAAGAAAGAACAAAGGGAAAAAAGGAAAATAGAATAAAATAAAAGGGAAGGGGGTTGAATGGTACTAAAGGAAAATAACTGGAATAAACAAAACAATAATAATAAAAGAAAAAGTAGAAATAAAAGAGTTAGATTAGATTAGATTAGAAGTGAAGGGGAAGAGCAAAAATAAAATGGTTAGACTAGGACAGAATGAGGGATAAAATGAAATAAAAAACAATAAAAAATAAATAAAAGAGATGAGGAGAAAAGAAATAACTAGTTAGCAAGTTAGAGAGTTAGATTAGGCGTGATTGAGAAGGGGAGAAAAAATAAATAAAAAGAATAAAAGGAAAAGAAAATTCAAAATCACTATTCGTTCCCGGCTATGGCACCAAAAACTTGATGTGGATTTTAGTGGTTTTAAAAACCCGACTTACTTGTAAGTGCACAAGATGATTGCAACAAAGCAAGTATTTCAGAGTCATATCCCATGAAGAACGAAAGTGACTTGTACTTTTCTTAACTAGTTAAGAGAATTACTAAGGAGATTAGCAAAAATAACAATAATTGAGAGAACAAATGGGAATAAGAGAAAAAATGTCAATCAACACGCAAAGAGAGAGTAATGTAGAGACATACTATGATTTCGATTTCACCAAAACTCTTAATATCGAATTACTAAATTGAACTGGGGTTCAATTACTCTCTTCAAAACTCTTAAGCTACAAGCTTAAGGCCAATAGATTAAAAAAATAAATTATATTTATTAATAAACAAACTCAGCTCTTAGTTAGCATGAATTATTCAATTTAGACATAATTCATCTAATTTCTAATCTTGTTTAATCAATCAATAACAAAAAATTTTAAACCCGATTGCATAATTAATATATTAGCCAACAAGGTCTAATATGAATAAATGAGATAGCAAGTTAATCAATGGTAAAACAATATGTATAAACAATTAAAATAAATTACATAATAAATTAAAAATGATTTAAATAACTCAAAATCAAGCAATAAAAAGAGACAATAATATTAACCCCAAATGAAATTAAACAATTCAATAAAGTGAGTCAATGATCCACCTCAATCCTAGATAAACAACCTAACCATCATAGGTAGAGAAAATACCATTGAAATTAGACTAGTCATATTTCAACTAATGGTATATTTCAATCCCTATAACCAAACTTTGATGTTTATGTTACAAAATACTAACACAATGAAGATCAAACTCTCTCTAAGTGGGCTCACAACTAAGATGAAAGAAAGGAAAAAATAGCAAAATAGCTTGTTTTCTTCTAATTAACTCAATTCAAATAATTTTGCCTAGCACAATTTCTCTAATTATTAACAATCGGAGGAAGAGAAGAGTAAAAATGAAGAAAGAATGAGATGAATAATGCCTCCATGATACCCCTTTGCCTCTCTATTTATAGTGAAATTTGCTCCTCTTTCTTCTCCACTTTTCTTGCGAATCCATTAGTTTTATTCCCAAAAAGCAGCTAAATATCACCCACCTCTTCTAATTGGACCAAGTCAAGCATGTTAAATCAATAGCTGATTTCACTTGGGTAATTAAAATCATATTAGGCCATTAGAATCACAAAGTGAGGCTGGGTGTATACTATGTGACTGGGCCGCGAG
>NCQT01119706.1:0-11873 GCA_002740465.1 Stenocereus thurberi
GCCATTTTGAAGGTCGTCAGATGCTCACAGTGGATTCAACATAGCATGAATATTGGAACCGACCTTAGGTCACATATTTGTGTGGTATGGAATGTGAGTTAGTACATGGTATGGCTGAACTATTATGGACTTTGGTCTTGAAGTGTTTCAGTTTACTGGATTTTGTGATTGTAAGCACGAGTTGAAAGATTAAATGGTTTCAGTGAGCCTTGTCCTTGTCAGGATGGCGGTGGCGCCTTCGTTTATTGAGTCGCCCGCTGCAATTATCAGTAATCATATCATTAGCATTTTTGGGGGCATTACATGCAGTTAAGAGTACATCCTTGTATGATTCCTTTAAATAAGTGTCTAATTTATGCTCGAAATAATTATTATATTTAGATTTTTGCTTGATTGTATTAGTTTCATAGGTATTGAATGATTCGGGAAAGATATGGGAAAATGATGAAAAAATACCGAAAATGAAGCATTGGGCCAGATTGACTCAAACGCGATCCAAATTGTTTAGCTCGTTTTCTTTTATAACCCAAAAGAAATAAAAATAAAGGGGAACTAAATTGAAAATTAAAACCCCAGTCCACGTGCTGTGCACTTGACCTCTATTTCCCCCTCTTAACTCTCGGATATTCTCTCTCCTCACCAAACCCAGAAATCCCGAAATCCTCCCCCCAATTCTTAGTAGTCTTCACCTTCATCCACTTCTCTCTCTCACTAACTCGTCTCTCTCCCTCTCTTCAATGCACCACCAACCACGCCACCTTCATTCTCATCCACCATCGATGCTCCACGCACTGCCAGCACACCCACATCATCATACCCATCTCGACCGTCCACGATACCACACAAATCAAGGGTCGAGATTGAAGCCTGCTCAGGTATAAATCGAAGGCAGCAACAGTGATTCTGGGTATCAATTAGGGGATTGGTTGATGTTTTTAGGTTTAATTTTAGGGTCTTAATAGTTTTAATTTAAGTTTTAGGAATTTAGGGTTTATTTTTGTTGTAATTCTTGCAATTCCTTTGCTTTCATTTCGATTCCCAGATCTGAATCTTAGCCTTCGAAAGTTTTATAGCATGTTTTTGATTAGTTAAGATTATTAGAACATCATATTTTAGTTGAGAAATTTACAAATTTGGGTTCATGTTGATGGTTTCTTTACTCGAGCACTCAGTCTTGTTTTCACTCCTCTGCCTTCGGAAGCCATTTTAATGGTGTTTATGTGAAGCTTATCGGGTTCTGGATTTGTTGGTTTTATCTCTTTGCTCCATCTCTTGTAGAGTTCTTAGTTAAAGGCTGCTGAGAAATCCCGAAATCTCCCTCCCCTGTTTTTCTAATTTTGGTTTTTAATTTGTGTTTGATGTGTCTTCGCTTTATGCTATATTATTTGGGGCGTATGTGCTGATTCATTTTTCAATTAGAGTTGATATCAATCCATGTTAGATGCATGAGAGGTGGTGGTAGGGAAACTTCAGAATTAGACTCTTGTATAATCTACAATTTTATTTGTGTATTGTTTAAATTAGCTTAGAATGATGCTAAATTAGTTTAATTTCATAGTTAGTGACCTTAATCTTTTCCATCGTCCATGTGGATATAACCCTCAAGTACTACAATGATAGTCGTATACTTACGGCACTTTATTATTTTTCATTCAAAATTATCATACAATAAGTCCCATCAGTGGCCCCTTTCAAACTAACTAAGCATCTTTTAAATATTGGTTTGGGAGACACACTATCGTCGTAATCTGCTGGCTTAGTTGGACATTGAGGGTTATCCTAGGTAAAGTAAGAATAACTTCCAAGATTGATTTTCTTCACCAACTCCATGTAATGAGCTAGCTTCACTTATGATAAGTCATGCTTATCTTCAATTTGGAAGAGCATTAGTGTTTTTACTTTCCTAACAATATGTCTCTTTACCTGAATTGAATAATTCCCTAACACTGTGTCTTTAATGTCCTTGGCATTTATGTCACCTTTCAGCCTAAATTCAATAATCAAGTTGTGAGCACCTCAGGGTGAAATTTTCATTAGATTGTTTAGGAGTATGGGATGGTTGTCATGATGCTTTTCTTCTAAGGTCTTCACCAGGAAAGTCCTCCCATTAGTAGCCTTGATGCATGTAGTCTCCATGGGCACTTATCATGTGCAAACCTAACTGTTTATCTATACCCAATAGGTTAGCCCCTATTGTACACAACAATCCCTAACTACTTTCATGCATTGGCCCTTATTAATGAATATATCACATCTCTTTATTTCAGTATTTCCATCATGCTCAGGCACCCGAAGTTACCTGTAATACATTTTGTCATTAGAATCTCGTGCCCATATATCATCCTCATTAGTAGTGCAATAACAATACTATGATATCTTCTCTGTCTAGTGAGGTTTCAAAATCAATGCCACAACGGTCTTCTTCACTATTATATTCATAAGAATCAATGCGATACCAATCACTTCATCCATCATCTAGAATGATGACTTGCTTTCTCTTCCTCATTTTAGTAGCCATAGCATGAACATCTAAGTTCAAGATAGAGGTAGTTGGGGGAGGTTTGATAATTGTTGAGTAGAAGAACTAGCAGTAGGGTTCAGAACTAGTGTAGTGCTAGTAGGGGTAGGTCAAGGTGATGTAAACATATGGTTAGGGTGAAGATATAGGGATAGGGTCAGGGAGTATTGATGATGTATGGGTGGCATTAGGGATATTTGGAGATTTATAGGTGGGGTCAGGGATATTTGAAGATAAAGGAGTGGAGTCAGGGATCCATGAAGATGCAAGGATATGTTCAGGGACATTTGAAGACGTACATATAGGGTTAGGAAGTTTTGAGGTAGTAGGGTTGGGATCTGGGACTTTTGCTGCAACAAGGGTGGGGTTTGGAACTTTAGCTTCTAAAATGGGCACATTCAAGTCTAACTCCAAATTTTCAGGAGGAGTGGGGTCATTTAGAGCACTAAGTACTAATCTAAGGAGTGTTGGGTTATGGGAATAATTGGTTCAATACCCTTTCTTTGCAATATGCTTGTTCCTCCCTGTAATGTACTTGACTCCCTTATAGTTAAGTATGAACCCACCAATGTCCTGCATTGTGACAACCACTTCTTCCCCTTCCAAATTATGTGCATCTTTAGCAAGTTCATTAGAAAATACTTGCATGCCCTCATCATCATCACCATCAAAATCTTCTTCACTCACTTGAGGATTGCTTTGTGTTAGTTTCATCTCATCATTTTGCTTCTTTTGTTACTCCTCTAATGTAATAGCTAACCCATAAAGTTTGCTAGGTTTGGCAGGGTCCTTCATTTCTAGCTTAATTGCATCTTCATTCCCCCTAAATTCTGGAATTTCAAATAGGTTATCATTATCATCAATTCACCAGATTGGCTTTTTGTACTTGATTTTGTGCAATGAAATGAAAAATATCTAAGGAGTTCAATCTTCTTCTCTTTTCTCATAAACCACTTTGTCATGTTGAATAACTCAAGCCCCAGTATCTAATTAGGGTCAATGTAGACAATTTTTAAGGTTTCCCCTTTGTAAATCACAACAAAGATAGGATCAATGTAGACAATTTTCAGGGTCTCCCCTTTATAAATCACAACAACCATGTTCAGCCCCAATTTAGTCTTGTCTGTTGATTTGAAAAGGACAATTTCTATTATCATAATATAGCCAATTTTTGTAATTAAACACATAAAAGACCAAAACCTTAACCCTATTATTCGAACCGTACATTTGAATTTTTGACATCCTACTTTTCAAATATGGTGTCACGCACAAATACCTCAAATTGTCCTCAAAATTACAACATTTTTCAATGCTCGCCAACAACTTTCCCAACTCATTTTTTAAGTCACCATGAACATAGTTCTTATTCCCAACCATTATTGCAAAATGCTTTAAATTTTGACATTGATTATGAACAGCAACAATGAAATTACCTTTCACAATGAGCAATGAAAAATATAAACGTTAATCATACCATTTTGGAGCCTTCACTAGCAATTTTTGACTTGAACTGCAACGATTTACCCCAATACGCTTCAATCTTCAATTAAATCTTCTCTTCGTTTGATTTTCATTTAGCATTTTCAAATTTGCCCTCAAGCATGTCTTTCAGGTTTTAATGGTGATGTGAGAGGTTTGGAGGTTTTGGGATGAAGAAGGGTTTGGGTTTCTCTCTCTCTCTCTTTCTCTCTCTCTCCCCCTTTTACAAATTACTTTGACTATTTTGGCGATGGAAAAAAGTTACTGAAAATAGTGCGAAAATGAAGTGAAACAAAGCGCATTTCTATCATTCACTAGCTCTGGTCAGCACTTTACAAGAATTGTCATTTTTTATTAAATTTCAAAACTACAGGGTACTAAAAATTTAAGTTGAAAAGATGAAGTTCAAAAAAATTAATCTCGTCAATCTTGGGGCATTAAAAAGTCAACCATCAGTTTGAAGCACCATAGGCATTTCACAACTATAAAATTTTCATTTCAATTCTACATGACCCTTGCACAGGGTTATTAACCTTTTAGTATTTTGACATAGGTATCATTGATTTTTTCGGGTCTCACTTTTTCGGTAATTTTTAGTATCCTCAGCTATGACGTTCTGATTTTTTGCTACCTCATGAAAGCCTGTTTTAATTTTTTTTAAAACTTGTCGTACTGTTTCTTTTTTAAATTTTGGCCCAAAACTCTTAGAAATTGTAGAAAGAGCCCTAGAACTGGATAAAATATGCAAAAAGCAATTGTTAGGATTTTTTCAGGAAATGTACTTGTTTTAAATGATTAAATTTCTTATAATGACTTTACTAGAACTAATTATCACAATCTACTACTTATATCATAAATATTATACTTACTATGGTTACAGGCCCATCATTCTTAGCAAAATAATTAAAATTTGATGAGAGAGTTTCGACCATTACCTGAACTTAGTAGGCGTTGGACACTGGCGTTCCTCTAGCTTCCAGTTTATAGAGATTGCTAATCTCAATCACACCTTTCTTAGATTAAGCATAGTATAGATCCCTTTTGTTTCCTACCTCAGACTATAGTCACTAATAAATTTTTTTATATTTTAAAGGATAGTAGAACTTTAATCAAGAAATTATAATATTTAAGACATAAGGTTCAAATGAATAACGTTCCCTACTTGGAAACATCTTTTATTAAAAGCTTGAAAGTGGAAATATTACAATGGAAAAATTTAAGAGGAACTTAAGCTACTAGGATCATTAGCGATGCTTGCTCGTAGAGAAATGGAAAGTCCTGACTTCTCTTTTGCTCAAGTATGCTCAAATGACCGTGTCCCTTCTCAACACTTAGCCTCTTCTTTTATAGAAGGAATGGGGGTACATAGGATGCCCTAACAGCTATAGTACACACTGATTTTTCACACAGCTATAGTTACATTCACATAGCTATAGACTGTCTTATTTTTTAGACCTGACACTTGTCAAAATGGTGTAATAGCGCAGCAACCAATCTTCAGAGCCTTTTAATGCTGATAAGGCTAGTCATTATTATTAATATTCTGTAGGCCTTCATCTCTAAAATATCTTCCAGACCATCATTGTTCAGATAATCATCAAAATCATCATCAAATTGAAGGTGCTCCGGATCCCATTTCTTAAATAATTCAAGAAGATATTTGTTTTTTTTGATAAGAATTTGCCAGCTCCAACATCAAAGAGATAATCAAAGATATCTTCCGAAGATGCTCCCTCTACCTTCATATATTCGTTAAACTCGTTGTGATAAGCAAAAGTAGTGTTTCTGCAATGTATTAGTGTCTTTCGTCATTCAATCAATCCCCAGCTTTGATGATAAATATTTAAAAAGTAATGGTTCTTGCTAAAGCAGGATCAGTAAGTAATTCTCATTGTTCTGGGAACCATTCTTATCATCGATCATTGGGGTGTTAGAAATCAACTATCTGAATGAGATAATGAGCTAGATTGGCTTTTTCATTTTCATACTCGATTGATGCACAATGTGTCTCCACATATAGACATCTATTACATAAGATTTTTGTTGGATCATCATGAGATGTAAGAATCCATGGATCCTTCTGAACATGCATTATTGAAGCTTAGTTTTGAGAAAAATGGGAACTTTGAATATGGAAATTCCATAAAGTAAACTGCCATCCCATATTCTCATACTTTAATAGTGGGGCCATTTAGAGAAATTGAATTTGCTGGGGAACTAACACTACCAACTTCAGACATATCGAAAAAGTAGATTGTTGTACTCCAAGACTCCCAAATATCACTCATTGAATCATTTTTCTTGAACATGACAACTTATTTTTTCTTGAATATCATGAGGACGCTTAGGTAATTAACTTGTAACTCTAGAAGGAAAAATCTCTTGATTATTAGGCAGGCAGGAGGTAGTAGACCAAAGCGTGATCTATTTTTTATATGTTTTCAAATTATCTATAAGGATTTTACTAGAAGGAGTAACTCGTTCTAGTAGTAATGACATTTCATATTTAGATTTCCTCCTTTTTCGACAGGAATTTTGCTCTAATGATCACAATTGGTGAGTTCCTAAGTTAACCCGTCTGCCATAGAGTTCTTCGATCCCTGTATATGTTCAATAGAGAAAGAAAATTGATTAAGCCATAATTGCCAACGCAGGACTCGCCCTTTCGCTTGCATATTTAATAAATTCTTTTTCATAAAATCAAGTATTCCTTTGTACTCAATTCAAATAATAAAAGATTTGGTGCTGAAAAGATTAAGAATTTTTCAGTTTCTCTTATGACTGCAAGGATTTCTTTTTTCATCATGGGATAGTTGTGTTCTGCCTTATTAAAATTTCTACTGCAATATTTGCAGAGTTTTTCTCCTTCTTTGATTTTGAATATCGCACTCCAGTACTCATTGCTGACATCTATCTCAAGAATTAAATCATTTCCTTCATTAGGCAAATTAAGAACGGGAAGATTTTTACATATATTTTTGAAGTTCTGAATAATCTTTGAATCACTAGGGGTCCATGTCCAACTTACTTCTTTCTTGAGTTTCTGCCCCAATGGCTTTTTCAATTTAGTTAGATCTTTAATGAAATCAAAAGCATAGCCAACGCATCCAAGAAATCTTTCTAATTGCTTTCTATTTTCAATCTTTTTGAGGAAATTTTCTATTTTTTCCCAAATATACTTTTGTAGAATGATTTGTCTAGCTTTTATCTCTAGACCTAAAAACTCAATCTCTTGTTCAGCATAAATGCATTTGTTCTTTGCAGGTATAATACCATGATGAATACATCTTTAAGTGATAGCTAAGATATCATCTTTCTGTTGTTTTGTGGTTTTGAAAAAGACCAGGATATTATCAGTGTAAATTAAACAACAGTGATTATGATATTTGAATATGTGATCCATTCTTCTTTGGAATATTTAAGGTGTATTCTTTAAACTAAATGACATTAGTATCCACTCATGTTGTCCTTGAGGAGCACTAAAAGCAGTTAAAAGAATGCTTTCTTCATCCATTTTAATTTCGCAGTATCCACTTTTACAATTCATTTTCGAGAACCAAGAGGCTCCTTGAATTCTATTAAAAAGGGTCGTTTTGTTAGGAATATAATAACCATCAAAGACAGTATTATCACTAAGCTTTTTATAATTGATTGCCATTCTACCTTTTCCTCTTTTTTTTTCAGCATGATTTCTTACCATGGAAGCGAAACTAGTGTGAGGACTTCTCCTATTGCTAATTAATTCTTTTTTCAGAAGTTCTTTGATTTGTTTATCAAATTCTTGAATATCCTGCTATGTGGACACCATTTGTTTAACTCAAATAATAGTATTGGGATTTAACAAAGTAATTTTTATAAATGTCTTATCTTTATCCCAAAATTTTAGAGCCTTATTAGAGTAGATTTATTTGCATAATGTCTCTTGTTGTTTGATAAGCTTCTCTTTAATAGATAACTCAAGTAATGAAATTGTTAATGCTACCTCTCATTGTGCAGGAATTACTTATGATCATATTGGCTGCATGTAAACTCAATTTTCTGATGAGTGTAAGTCTTGCTTAATTTTTCAATAGGAACTGAGTGGCCATTAATTATAAATATTATCAAGATTATAGTCTGTGTGCAAAGAGAATATAATCTCTAAAAATTATTTCCAATAATCATATTATAAGAGGGTTGATCAGTAGCCCATAGAACTGATATAATGCATTGAACTCCTCCTAATTCTATGGATAATCCTTTTATAGCTTCATTGTGGCTCATAATGCCATTATCAGATATCCTTAATTTTTTGGCTCTTTTCCACATGAATTTTGGAAATAATAATCTTTTTTCAAAGCACACCGAATGACCACTATCTCTGTAGGCACACAATCCAAATTTGTTATAGCCCTCTAAACATACATTTATTGGGATATAAATGCCATTAGGATTTGTATTGGTAACTTCATAGCATATTTCCATTGTCATATTTTTGACTAATTTATCTTCATAGATTGGCTCACTAACAATTCTAGTTTTGTACCCAATGACCTTTTGTCTACACTCATACTTCGATCAACATTGCGTCTTGCGGGTTCGAAACTCATTCTACTCATTTCATTAGTCATGTTAATTGTATCATCTTATTTAAGCTCTTCTTTAGCCGGTGAATATCCTTCTCTCCATTCTAGTCTGGCACTCATGCTTCTTAATAATTATGGTTCTACATTAATTTTACCATTCTCATCAATTTTTATAACATTTTTCTTATTTATTTATGTAGGGTTGGCAAAGCTAAATATCCATATATGATCAATTTATATCTTCGTAGGATTGGATTTAATCCTCTGCATCTTTTGTATAGGCATAGGACTTCTAAATTTTGCGGTCTATATCATTGTTACTTTAGTTTTTTTGGATCTATAGTATTATCTAATTTGTTGATAATTTTTCAAAATATCCTTAATGGATATCCTCATCTTTTCATGTCCATCCGAACTATTTTTATTCTTAGGGACAGGAAGTTTCTAACAAATTCATCCTTAAGACTTATATCCAGGTCAACAATTGAATTCTACTGATCCATTACATAAATTGGTCTTAATTCCTATAATAATTTGACTATTAAATTTGGTATGCCTAATATCACAGAGTAAAGCATAAAGATCAATATCTTTGTCATAATACTGTAATGGAGTGATTTGAACTTGGCCACTTCCAACATGATAGCACTTTCTATCTTTGTTATGCTTAAGGATATTTTCCCAATTCATGAGATTAACTTCTCATACATCATACTCACAATCTTTAATTTCTAGATATCCTTCCATCATTTCACATACATACTTACTCATTAATTAAGAGATGGATTTTTTTTTTATAGATCCTGTCTTTCTGAATTATAGGAAAGACCCAATCTCTTTTGACTTCTTTGTTCTCATTATTTACAACAAACTCTTCTCTTTGAGATCACCAAGACTAATCGAGTTACTTTCCATCATATAACTTATTTCTTTACAATTACTTTCTTCATATTCATTGTCCAATATAATTTCAATAATTCCTTTGTTGTTAGTTAGAGCTAGGTCTAATGCCTTTTCCTCGCTGCAGTCAACATAATTTAGGCTACCCAAGGTTTCAATAAGCTTGTTGTTCTTCCTATTTTTGCACCCATTAGCATAATGTCCTACTTCTCTGCATGCCCAGCATTTGCAGTTGTTTTTTCTTGTGGGACAATAAGCTGCTTTCCTAAAAAATCTTCGTTTTTTAGGGCTTGCTTTGTTATAATATTTTCTTTTGTATTCCTCTCCTGTTTGTTTATTAAAGCTCTTTTTCTTATGAAATTTTCTTTTCTTCTCCTTTCAGGTTCTTTACGCATTAGTGAGGTGAATCCCAATAAGTTAGAAATTGCTTCTTAATTTTCTTCTACTTTTGGAGACCAAGACATTGATCATTGACCCATTTTCTTAAATGAGAGATTCTTGAACCAAGGGTATCAATGACATCTATTCTTTTAAGCCACGTAATATATTTTTCATTAATTGTGGAACTTATAGGATATGACAATTTATCATAGAATATACCATGATTGGTTTCATTATGGCCAATTTTGTAATAATATTGACTAAATTTAGTAATATAATTTTTCAAATATCTTAGATCCTATAATTCTATATTATTAATATTTATCTGCTATTCTCTTCCTTTTTCTTCAGAATTAAATTTAGCTCTTATGAATTCGGTTTCAATTTCCTTACATGGATGTTTGAACATAGCAGCTGATGTTTCCATCATTCTAATGTATTTTTATAGTCTTCATTTAATAAATCATACTAGTCAGCTACAGTGCTAGAAAAACTATGTTCGATATAGTTTAAAAAATTTACATCATTCCATGTAGTATTTAGGTTTAAGACACTATTGATGCCTCTTTTCTAGTGCTAAAGTATTTCTTCTCTATTATCATCTACATCAATATTTAAGATATATCCTGTTTGATTAATTAAGGTAAGACCAATTTCATCATAGTTAGTAGTTTTCTTTGGGATAAACCCAAAGAAAAGATTGGTTGTACGTCTAACTAGAACATACCTAGGTCTCATAAAATGAGTACTTCTTTTAGAAGATTCACCAAATTATTCAGGTTTAGGAATAACATTATTAACTAGATTGGTCTCTATTTCGCTTAAGTCAAGTTCTTCTCTAATCTCATTGATCTCGTCTTCAACAACTAGTTTATCATGCTTTTTATCCAATTTTCTTGTAACTTCTTCTAATGGTAGGACGTTAAGATCTTCTAACTTAATCAGATTCATCTGCTGGTGTATTTCTTCTTCTAATTAGATATTGTTTGTCTCTTCATTATCACGTCTTGTTTATCAATACTTGCGCCGATGATTTTGTTTAATTCTTCTGGATTTCGGTTTTTTTCAAACATATCATGTAGTTTGTCAAGATTATACTGCTTATATTCTGCCCTCTTCTGCTTTTCTTGCCTTTTGAAATTATTTTTCAGTTGATTTTTGGCTTGCTTCTTTTTGAATTTTTATATCATGCAAAGGAAATGGATTTTTATTTTTTGCATTTTGGAAAGGATATTTATGTTGAAAGGGAGTACTAATACTTAAAGTCAATTTTTCACTGTGTCTGATTTCATTAACTAAAGAAAGATGGATTACAGATAATTACTTCTTAAAATCCTTGACTTCAGTCTTAATTTTGGCTAATTCAATTTTTTTATTCTAAATCTATATCAGTGATATAGTTTAATTGAGGTGTTACTAAAGTGGTTCCTTCTGGTGAGTGAACAATATGTGAATAGTTAGGAGTAGGGCAACTAGATGATGATTCTAGCATTAAATGCAGTTAATTAGCTTAATTAATAATTAATTAGTTTTATAATCTTAATTAGTTTTATCATCTGTTTCACTGTTCATATAAGTAGCGTATGCCTTTTTTTTCTTGTTGACTTTCTCCCTTACCTCTTCGTCCCACCACCAGACTTCTTTCATTCTACTGCCACCAATCCTAGAAGTAGCTAGGATTTTCTTAGCCGACCATCGAATACATTCTGTCATTGCCTCCCACACAGTATCTGCATCCTCTACGTGCCTCCAAACTCCTTGTTTAATAATCCTCTCTGCTTTAATAGCATTCTCCTTAGTAAGATTCCACCACTTAACTCTAGGTTCCCCAACACTTCTCTTCTTCCACTTTGAACATTTGAGCTCCACATCCAATGCTAGCAATCTATGCTGAATACCTAAATACTCACTAGGAATTACCTTACAATCCTTACATAACCTCCTACTATCCGCCCTAATCAGGAAGTAATCAATTTGGGTCTTTGTGGAACCACTCTTAAAGGTCACCAAATGGTCCTCCTTCTTCTTAA
>NCQT01119871.1:3072-24099 GCA_002740465.1 Stenocereus thurberi
GAACTGTTCTCATCTTCCAGATCTCCTTAGAGAGGCGAGCTTGTGAAGTTAAGGTGCCAGCAGCATTTGCAGGTGATGAATGCCCTAAACTTGCCCTTCTAATATTCAACTAGGGCCTAGAAGATAGAGAATGCTGAGATGGAGGTGCAGGTGGAGTATTGCAGATGGAGTCCTCGACAGCCTAACCCTCACTTTGAAGTTTCTTTCTATAAGGGAATCAATTGCAATGGTAGAGTGAGAGGGTTCAGCTCTTGTAGTTTGAGAGGGAGAAGGTGTGGGTTGAGCAGATATATCAAACTGAGAAACAGGTGTGAGCTGAGGAAGAGGTGTGGGTTGAGTGGAAGCTATGGGTTGAGAAGAAGCTGTGGGCTGAGCAGTTTTAGCTTTGCTCTTGGTCTTGGGTTGGGATTTGGGGTTCTTTACGGTTGAGGGCTGAGCATTAGCTGAGGAAGCTGTTGCTTGTCCTTGGCAGCTTGATTTTTATCTTTTGATCTAAAAAAATAAACAAAGAAATAGTTAAACACATGGCACATAATGCACATCTCATAACTATAGTAAGAAACAAATGAGAGGAAGGGACCGACCTTCAACTTAGGCTGTCTTTGGGCGCATGTCTTTTTGTTGTGGCCCTTACCCCTGTAGTTTGAACAATGCATTTTCACACCACACTTGGAAACTTTTACAATTTACTATGCAGTTGTTTACGTAGGCTCTAACCTTCTTTTGAATTTGAGGCTACCTTTCTTCTTAGTGGGAAACACATGAACTTTGACTTCAACTCCTGGTGCCTGCTCCCACATGTCCTCTCCATTAATGGGGATAAGAGTGTGTCCACATGTACTTCTCAAATACTCTGTCCTATAACAGTCATGGACAAAGTTCAAGGGATTTAGTCTCTCTTCCCTCATCACTGCCAAAGAATGAGGATAGGGGATTTCACTTAATTCCCAGCCTTTCCAACTGCATGACCCTTGATTCAAGTTCACAACAAAGCCTCCAGTACCATGTTCCACACTATAAAATACATTTTTTGCCCTTAATGCCTGCCAATATCTTGCCCTATCGTTCAGTTTTTCTAGTTTGATAATAATCCTAGGATATATGTACTCTTCTAACTTGGCAGCCTAATGTTTTCTTTGTGTCAATCTCTTCATGATAGCCTTGAAGATTTTGCTAAGCATAGACACCATGGGTAGGTATCTAGCTTCCACAATAGACTCATTGAAGATTTCTGTCATATTATTATTAACTTAATCACATTTAGCATATGGTTTGAAGTATAATTTGTAGAAATGCCTTGGATCTTTCTTTTTTAAAAATTCTCAAGCCTTAGCATCTAAATCTTGCATTTCCTTCATGTGTTTTTTGAAATGCATTTCATTTATAGACTCAGTAATTTTTCAAAATACTTCCCAATAAATCACACCCCCTGCACTGATTTCTTAAATTAGCATAGACATGCCTAGCACACATTCCGTGTTCAGCTCTAGGCGAAAGACTTTGCACACATTCTCAACAAGCTCCTACAAGTCACAGAAGTAGTTAGTATAACTAAAACACATCAACAGAAATGAACAGAAAACAACAAACATACAATCGCAAAAATATATCTCTTCTGCTGATCTGAAATCAAAGTCTAACCTGTGTCATCTTCAATCTCAAGATCTGCCTGCAACAATATAATGAACCACTTCCATACCTCTCTTTTCTCACTCTATGCTGCACCCCATGCTATTGGATACATTTGGTTGTTGGCATCCCTACCAACAGCAACAAATACTTGGCTATTCCAAAGCCCCTTTAGGAAACACGTATCAAATGAAATTACTCTCCTACACCCATCCAAGAAGCCCCTTTTCAATAGTCCAGGACAAATGTATAGAAACCTTAATACATGTTTATCATCTGTAACTTTGGTCGTTTTGACTTTCACTGCGGTACTAGGATTTTGCTTATAAATTTCATGCAAATAATCCCCTATTTGTCCAAACTGAGCCTTGTAATCACCAATGATTGCCTTCAAAGCCCTTAGCCTGACCTTAGTGCATATGGATAAGGAAGCCTTGTAATTGTGGTCTTTCTTAATTGTAACGCCCTGCACGAAGGGGGTGGACGCGCCACTGCCGTTGTAAAGCCGTCGTAGAGCTACAAATTTACTACTACTCTAGATATAAATAAGGATATAGCATAGGGGAGTAGGGATTGAATCCATGAGGAAAGATTATATCAAAAAGCTAATTTAACCCTAAATAATTTTACTAATCCAATTTATTGTTTCTTCTCTTTGTATTTCTAAAATAAATCAAATCTAATAAATAAAAATCTAGAAAACATACTCAATATTACTCATAAATATTCTAGATTTAATTCTGAAAATAAAACAGCAAATAGCTATCATAAATAATCTAGAAAAATAAAGAAAAACAGAATAATAACACAATAATCAACCAAAAAGTGAAACAGAAAATAACAAACAGAAAATTAATATTAAAAAAATCACAAACAGTAACCTAAACTAATATTCTTCAAGTTTATAGGCTTATAACTCCAGAATTATATCCAATTAATTTCCAAAAAATTAAAACAGAAACTTACTGCAGATTAATAAAATAAAAAAATTAAATCCAAAATTAGAAAATAAATAAACTGCACTAATATAATTATGAAATTAATTAACAAAATCACTCTAAGTTAAGGATATAATTTTCTAGACTCAATAACACCCAAAGAAACATGAAATAAATATTAAAAACGCAATTTTTCAGATTTATTAAAATAAAAACCTGCACATATCAAATTCACAAAATAATTTTGAAAAATTATTAAATAATTCTAAAAAATTATGAAATTAAATAGAGGTAGATTAGGACACTATATAAACCCTAGGATTGATTAAAACTTGAAAAAATGAAAGGAACTATTTTTAGCCTAATTTCTAACAAACCTGTAATTAAACGATAAAATAGAATATAAATCAAATCTAAAATTATAACCACTCTAAAAATCAAAATCTAACTAATCTAAAATTACCAAGACACTCCTAAAAGATTATTATTTTAGGGGGGTAAACAAAATTTATATTGAAGCTAATAATTGTAGAATAAAAATTGACAAACTAATCAAATTTACTAAAAGCAACAAAACAATTATCAAAAGATATCAAATTTATCAAAAATGCTTAGCATAATCTATATCCACCATGCAAATTAATATTTATCATCAACACACAAATCAATTTCATTCATGAGTTAAATTGTAGAAGATACCCACCAGCGGATCATCCCCTTTTTTCTTATATTATAGTTTAATTAAGTCCAGTCCTAATATAAACCCTACTAATTTGATAACCCTTACACCAGCGTAAGAATTTAATCAAACTAGAGCATTATATATTAGAAAAACATCATCTAATGCTTTGTAATCAATTTACCAGCAAATCGATTTAACAAAGATCTATAACGATTATCTAATTAAAAGAGATGGATTTGAGCAATTCATGATTAACTAGGATGATACTAATGCTTAAAAGACGATAAGTTTTACGTATTAAAGTCCTTTAAACCATTATATGAATTCGTATTAAACTAACTAGCATGCATTCTAATTAATATAATATGAATATTATGAACGATAAATACCAATCGCCATAGAATCACGAATATAAACCAACTAGACAATAAAGCATGAAAACTTGTTTCAAAATAATTAATTTAGCATGGCTTCAAATAGATTATACTAAGCACAAGAAAATTACTCTCTCATATTAAAAATTAAATCACAAAATTCACCCAAATACTCCATGTTTAATAATAATCTAATCTAAGAATACAAGAAAATAAAGTAAAAACAAAACAAAGAGACAAGATACTAATACTTAGAGATGATGAAGGGCTGAAGGTGGGCGAAGAGTGTGATGAGGCATGATCTAGTGTTGAAGGAGCAGCCGTGAGATGGGGCGATGATGCGTGGAGTTGATGGATGATGACGATGATGAAAAGATAACAGTGGGAAGGTGATGAAGATGAAGATGATTAGGCGTAGGGTATGGTATGTAGGGCGTCCGTGGGTTGGGATGATATGGTGAAGGATATGATGAAGCGTGATATGATGAAGGCGGTGATGATGGTTTGGTTTGATTTATAGTGAGGGTGATTAGGGTTAGTGAATAGGGTTTCCTTCTTTCTTTCTTTCTTTCTTAGACTTCTTCTCCCTCAAAACTTCTACCTCTTCTCCAATTCTTGAAACCCTGGCCTAATTAAATAATTATGAAAATAATATTTTTCATAAATTATTAATTTTGTACCGTCTTTATAGCCAAGCGTGTAAAACCCGAGCTTTGACGTCCTCTCTTCTCCTTTTTATTTTATTAATGCTAAACCTGAAAAATATATAAAATGAGGTAAATTAGACAAAATAATATATATAATACAATCGAAATAATTATTAAAATAATGCATGATTTTTGACTTAACAAATTCCTCCACACTTAAACTTTGGACGTCCTCGTGCAAAGAAATCTTAGGCTCGACCTAAAAACCTACCATCTTCCTTTCTTATAAAGTCATGCATAACTATGATATTCATACTAGGTCTTGGCTTGCTTTAAAAACAGTTTTATTGAAAATTAATTTGCTTTTTCTCCTACAAGTGAATAACTACTAGACATCCAACTACCATCAAAGAGTTTATTCATCAACCTCACAACATTTCCTTGATGAAATAACAAGATTAATAATCATCCATCTCTTTTAGATATACATACACCGATTAAGAGGTTTAAAAAAATTTATGATAGAAAAATTGAGGTACGATATGGCGCAATTGAACTAGATAGAATAACTCATTGAATTGATTCTAAACTTGTCTTGTATTTATTTTTCTTCTTCTTCTTCTGTTTTTTGTTTTCTCAAACTCCACTTTTGCACATATTCGAGGCCCATATAGGGTCTTAGAAATTAAACATTCCCTGTCTCATACTCACCTGAATAGAGGTGTTGAAGCAAACATTTTATTTTTATCATTACTTTTATTTATTTTAATGATTCACTAGTATGGGAAGCAAGCTTTTCAGTGGCAGTATTGCCTCAAAGAGTAGCACCCAGTAGCGCATGCTTCAAAAGAGTACTTGTCATTTCCGACTTTAATGAGTTATTCTACTAATTCAATAGTCTAAGAAATGGGCTGAGTCATTTTATTACTTCTGAAGCGGATATAATACATAACCAAATAAGATGAATAATCATGATAGTTACTCATTAAAGGAATATATGAGGATCAACTCAAACTTCTCAGAATGACAGCTAGCATGCTCAGGAGTCTTCACTCATAGAAGAATAAACTATAAAGAGCTAAGAAAACAAAAATTTTTTAAGCAAGCAAGCCTAGCATAAACTCATAAGATGCATTATTTATAAGAAAGAATTTTTTTTAATTTTCTTTATTTTTTTAAGAATAAATACCGCAGGAATCAAATGCAGGATGCACCCCCCACACTTAATTCATGTATTGTCCCTAATGCTTGCAAACAGATAAAAATAATGAAAATAAAAGCAAAATTAAATGGATACTTGCCTAAAAACGTTGGGTTATCTCCCAACCGGCGCCTTTGTTTATAGTCGTTGGCTCGACTTCATAAAACTCCTAGATCCTCTGGTTGGATCTCTTCTACTAAATCATCATTAATCTGGTAAGGCACTTTTTGAAACTCAACATGATCAAGACTCTTAGTAAGTACAGTTAAAAATTCATCTTCATTGGATAAGTCATAGATATCTCGGGGCAACTCAACAATAACATCAAGTGCATACACGTAATTCATATCGGCAGGGAATCTCATGGCATCAAAAATATTAAATTTAATCATTTCACCATCAAATTTCATAGTTAATGTTCCTTCATGCACATCAATTTTAGTTCTAGCTTTTTTCAAAAATGACCTGCCAAGTAAGATGGGAATATCATGACATACATTACCCATGTTCATCACATAAAAGTCAGCAGAAAACACAAGTTTATTCACTTGGACTAAGATATCCTCTAACACTGCATCTGGATGAATACTGCTCCTATCAACTAACTGAAGCACTACACTAGTTTTCTTTAACTTTTCTAAGTTCAGCTTGTCATAAATAGACCTAGGCATAACATTAATGGAAGCACCCAAATCAAGCATAGCCTTATTAAAGTAAAGATTTTCCATCTTACAAGGAACAAAAAACACACCTGGGTCTTTGCACTTAAGGGGAAGTTTCCTTTTATAAACTGCAGATATATTTTCTCCCATACTTACCTTTTCATTCCCTACTAACTTTCTTTTAGTAGTACATTATTCTTTCAAGAACTTAGCATAACGAGGCACCTGTTTAATGGTATCAAGGATAGGTATGTTGATCTCTACCTTCCTAAATATCTCTAAGACCTCTTGGTTAGCCTCATTCACCTTAGAAGTAGGGCTTCGAAATCTACTAGAAAAGGCTAGAATTGGCTCATAAGGTTCTCTTTTCTTCTCTCCTATTTCCTTAGTAGTTAGATTAGAATCTGCATCCAACTCTAGTTCAGCTTCTTTGACCTCCAACTCAAGCTGAACCTCTCTACTCTTCCTAGGCTCTTGTAACTCTTTCCCACTCCTAAGTGTTATGGCACTGACATTCTCCTTAGGGTTAGGCTAAGGCTAAGATGGTAACCTATTTTGCATTTGAGCCTGCAAGTTGCTAACTACGATATTAGTTGCAGTCTGTTTCTCTTGAACCTGCTTAAGAGTTGTCTTCAAAATTTGAAACCTATCATCCATCTTCTTAAGGACTTGTTCTAGTAGAAAGTTGGCCCTATCTTAATTAAAAGGTTGACGAGATGTTTGGTCAAAATCAGATGGACTGGTTTGAGGGCCATACCTAAGATTAGGGTGGTCTCTCCATGCTTCATTATAAGTGTCAGGATAGAGATCATACCTCCTTTGACCTTGATTGGAATATACAGCATTAACATTTCCCTCTTAAAGTGTAGGACATGCAGCAGTAGGATGCCCCTCTAGACAACAAATGCCACATATGACTGCTTTTTGTATTCCCCCAATAATAATTTTATTCAACATAGAAATAATATGAGATAACTGACTCTCTATAGATGAACTAGAACCAATCTCATTAGCCCTTTTAATTTATGATTCCCTAACATCAAACTGCTGAGTATTTTGGGCTATTAGATTGAATAAATTTCTAGCATCTGCTGGAGTTTTATTAACTAGAACCCTCCACTAGCAGCATCAACCATATTACAATCCATAGGAAGTAAACCCTCATAAAAATATTGAATCAACAACTGTTCAGTTATTTGATGTTGGGGACAACTAGCACACAATTTATTAAATCCTTCCTAGTACTCACAAAAAGTTTCCCCTTTTATTTGTTTGATTTCATATATATCCTTCCTAATAGATCCAATTCGAGATGCTGAAAAAAAAAATTTCTCTAAAAATGATTTATGCAATGTCATCCATGTAGAGAAAGATCCAGCAGGCATGCAATATAACCAATCTTTAGCATTACCAAGCAAAGAAAAGAAAATGCTCTCAACCTAATTTGGTCTTCAGGAATCCCCTCAGGCATCATAGCAGAGCATGTAATAAGAAATTCACTAATATGACGATATGGCTCCTCTCCAGCTAAGCTATGAAACTTAGGTAACAGATTGATGAATTCAGAGTTCAGTTTTAGAGGTTTATCTAATACAGTATAAGTAATAGATATAGGTTGGGTTTCTAGGTTAGGGGCAGCAAGTTTTCGAAGAGTCGGCATTCTTACCTCTTTAATCTTAAGACTTACTGGTTCAAGATAACTTTCTTTGTTTTTAGCTTCCAACATTTGCTCCTTGTCTTCTCCAATCTCGTTACCACTGCTTGATTTCATAAACTAAAATAAACTATAAACATAAAATATTAGAGCTAAAACAAAACAATAAAAGTAGTAAAACTAAATAGAAGTGAAATAACGATCTTATTTTCTTTCCTCGACAATGGTGCTAAAATTTCTAAAGCTATCGTAGAGCTACAAATTTACCACTACTCTAGATATAAATAAGGATATAGCATAGGAGAGTAGGGATCGAATCCACGAGGAAAGATTATATTAAAAAGCTAATTTAACCCTAAATAATTTTACTAATCTAATATATTGTTTCTTCTCTTTGTATTTCTAAAATAAATCAAATCTAATAAATAAAAATCTAGAAAACATACTCAATATTAATCCTAAATATTCTCGATTTAATTTTGAAAATAAAACAGCAAATAGCTATCCGAAATAATCTAGAAAAATAAAGAAAAATAGAATAATACCACAATAATCAACTAAAAAGTGAAACAAAAAATAACAAACGAAAAATTAATGCTACAAAAATCACAAACAGTAACCTAAACTAATATTCTTCAAGTTTATGGGCTTATAGCTCCAGAATTATATCCAATTAATTTCGGAAAAATTAAAATGAAAAATTACTGCAGATTAATAAAACAGAAAATTAAATCTGAAATTAGAAAATAAATAAATTGCACTAATATAATTACAAAATTAATTAAAAAAATCACCCTAATTTAAGGATGTAATTTTTTTGACTCAATGACACCCAAAAAACGTGAAATAAATATTAAAAACTCAATTTTCCAGATTTATTGAAATAAAAATCTGCACATATCAAATTCACGAAATAATTCTGGAAAATTATTAAGTAATTCCCAAAAATTACGAAATTAAATAGAGAAAGATTAGGATACTATATAAACCCTAGGATTGATTAAAACTTGAAAAAAAATGAAATGAACTGTTTTCAGCCTAATTTCTAACAAACCGGTAATTAAACGACAAAACAGAATATAAATCAAATCTAAAATTAAAACCATTCTAAAAATCAAAATTTAACTAACCTAAAATTACCAAGACACTCCTAAAAGACTATTATTTTGGGGGGGGGTAAATGAAATTTATATTGAAGCTAATAATTGTAGAATAAAAATTGACAAACTAATCAAATTTACTAAAAGCAGCAAATAATTATCACAAGATATCAAATTTATGAAAAATGCTTAGTATAATCTATATCCATCATGCAAATTAATATTTATCATTAACACACAAATCAATTTCATTCATGAGTTAAATTGTAAAAGACATGGGCAGATCTTCCCTGTTTTTCGTTATATTATAGTTTAGTTAGGTACAACCCTAATATAAATCCTACTAATTTGATAACCCTTACATCAGCATAAGAATTTAATCAAACTAGAGCATTATATATTAGAAAAACATCATCTAACACTTTGTAACTAATTTACTAGCAAATCGATTTAACAAAGATCTACAACGATTACCTAATTAAAAGAGATGGGTTTGAGCTATCCATGATTAATTAGGGTGATACTAATACTTAAAAGACGATAACTTTTACGTATTAATGCCCTTTAAACTATCATATAAATTCATATTAAAATAACTAGCATGCATTCTAATTAATATAATGCGAATATTATGAACGATAAATACTAATCGATATAGAATCGTGAATATAAACAACTAGACAATAAAGCATGAAAACTTATTTCAAAATAATTAATTTAGCATGGTTTCAAATAGATTATACTAAGTATAAGAAAATTACTCTCTCATATTAAAAATTAAATCACAAAATTCACTCAAATACTCCATGTTTAATAATAATCTAATCTAAGAAATAGAATAAAAATAAAGTAAAAACAAAACAAAGAGACAAGATACTGATACTTAGAGATGATAAAGGGCTGAAGGTGGGCGAAGAGTGAGATGAGGCATGATCTGGTGTTGAAGGAGCAGTCGTGAGGTAGGGAAATGATGCGTGGAGTTGATGGATGATGACGATGATGAAAAGATGATGGTAGGAAGGTGATGAAGATGAAGATGATTAGGCGTGGGGTATGGTTATGTCGTGAGGATGTAGGGCGTTCGTGAGTTGGGATGATATGGTGAAGGATATGATGAAGCGTGATATGATGAAGGCGGTGATGATAGTTTAGTTTGATTTATAGTGAGGGTGATTAGGGTTAGTGAATAGGGTTTTTTTATTCCTTTCTCCCTCAAGACTCTAACTCTTCTCCAACTCTTGAAACCCTAGCCCAATTAAATAATTATGAAAATAATATTTTCCATAAATTATTAATTTTGGACCGTCTTTATAGTCAAGCGTGTAAAATCCGAGCTTTGACGTCCTCTCTTCTCCTCTTTATTTTATTAATACTAAGCCTGAAAAATATATAAAATAAGGTAAATTAGACAAAATAATTTATGTAATATAATCAAAATAATTATTAAAACAATGCATAACTTTTGGCTTAACAGCCGTGGATGCTCTACTAGAAACGTTTATAAGGCAATCTAAACTTCTTAACCATAATTAATCTGTTAATAGGCCATAGCAGCGGAAGCTCTTATGGAAATCTTACTAAAGTTGGGGAGGGTAATTCTAAAACATGCATTATATGCATAGACCATATTCTTAGTCTTATACATGAGCGAACCAAAATACATTCAGAACTGTATTTACTAAATATAATCTATAACAGTATCACATAACAAGTTCTATATTTTTAACTAGGTTTTTCAAAAGTATTTCACAGTTGGCTGACTTTCTTAATGCTCCTACGATCCTTTTTTGCTTCCAAAAACCTGAAAAATGGTAAGGTCATGAGTTCCCCGAGCCCAGTGAATAACCCTTACCTTCCTGTTGTTTTACTTTGCACATTATTAGGTTCGCAGATAATCACATAATACATATCTCATTGAGAATCAAAATATAGCACATTTCATATAATGGGACATAAAAACATACTCATGCTTCAAGAATCAAAATAAGCTGATATCTTTCATATCTAATATGTTTCCAAACTTCACAAAACACACACATATTTATGTCATGAAATGGGCAATTAGAATAACTTAATCGCACCAGTCCCGTACCAGGTACGATTCAAGGACCCTCATTTTCACTTAAGTCCCTAATAAAGTACTCTGCCGTTAGTCTATTTACTAAACTAATCATGGTTGTCCCATATCAACCATATCTTTTGGACTCCTAATCCTCACTAAAGTCCAAAAGAAAGCAAAGCCTGCTAAATCAAGCTAATGGTCTGCCCATAACCATACTTAACTTATACATAAAGCATATTCCTTACAAAAATTCATATACTTGCCATCCACCATGATATATTTATGTAAACATACTTAACAAATCACACATATGTTTTAAAATCAATCATACTTCTTTAAATACCTCGAATGATCCTTCACATCCAAAATCAAATTCAAAATCCAAATCCAAGTTAAAACTAATTTCATAACGTATCCAAAGTCTAAATCCAAGCCAATTACCATTTTCATAACATATCACACATTCTTAACTGAATGTAAAAATTTTTAGTTTAGGGGAAATCAACTCATGACTCTCACAAGAAACCATCACAATATAAGGGTGACAAACACATCCTGGTGACCAATCTGCAACTCATTCATATGGTTTCAACCGATGGTGAACCAGCTCCAGTTCATTCATATGGTACAAAACAGGTACCCAGCGCTCTAAAGTACGTAGATGTCCTCAAATCACAAATTTTTGAGTCACATACACATCCTGGAGTATCAAGGGCCCATACATCTCCCAAATAACACAAACTGAAGAGTCGGACTGAGCAGTGCCCATTCAAGGTACCAACTAACGACTCACACAGCTCCAAATACAAAAATAATTACTTCTATGGCCATAGCTCTAGAATGTCATGTATTAGCCTCACTCATGACATGAACCTTTTTCCCCAAAAATATAAATTAATGAAACCGTATAGTCCATATAATCACATTTTTTTCATTTTCAAAGAAGCTTAATTTTACAATATCAACAACATAATCAAAACAAGGCTTAATTCCACTCAAAATAATTTTCACAAGCTTCCAATAATCCATAACAATACCTTACTATTTCAACGTCTAAAATTGTCACAAACATGATTAATATGTAACTTATGCATACGGACAACCCGTAATTACACTAAATATGATAATTTACTCAGAAATTCATAACGCAAAGATCTCATATCCAAAATTTACAAAACTCTGCATAATAATACCAAATATCAAGAATAATATACCCTATAATTTTAAAAACTTTCCAATAAGCCAATCATCCACCAAAAAAATTGAAACAACATCCAAAGTTATATGTTGAAACAGAACAGTTGCAATAAAAAATCCGTAACTCACGAAGCACACTTCTAGAATTCATGAAAATTTTCATAAAAGTTAAAAATATCATAGAGAACCTATATTAACATTTCTAGAATTTTAGTCCAAGTGACTAATTGGAAGAAAATTCGAACAGCAATCAAAATTTGGCACTAAAATGTGATAGTTCCAATCGAAAATTCATAACTCATGAGGTAAAAATCCAAAATTCATGAAAATTTACCTAAAATTGCCCAATAACATGTATATTCTACAGTAAAATTTTCATGAGTTTTCTCCAACTCAATTGCTCACAGTAATTCAAATATCATCCCAATTTTTGCACTAAATAACAGGGCAGTTTCAATCAAAAATTCATAACTCTTAAACTACATATCAAAAATTCACGAAAATATACATAACATTGTCAAATATTACAAGTAACCTACAGTAAAAATTTCAGAAATTTTTGCTAACCTGATAATTCACAAACATTCAAATAGTAGCAGGCTTGGTGTAAAATCCGAAAATTCAACCTCTATTTTTCTACCATCTTGTTCTTCCAACACCAATAATCAATCCAAAAATCTATAGTTTAGCATATATATACATGTGCAAAATCACAACATAAATATCAACCCACAACATTCACATAACCCTAAAATCACAAGCCACCATGAAAATTTTGGTGAGTCTCTGTGCTTAGCCTCGTCGCTTATCTAAATGTTTAACTACCTGTTAGCAAAGCAATTTGGTCATTTAGAATCCTGAAAATGTCTTTGAGTGCTTAAGTGAAGTTTATGGTTAGTGACATTTCCATAAGAATTCTTATGAATGCCTAATATGATAGTAAAGTATGGAAACGTGATGTGTGCCTAGTAAAGATATTATTGCCTGCAATGGTTTTGGTTTTTAAGGAGGTTGGAGAACACTCACTGAGCATGTGGTTGCTCATCCCACTACTTTTTCCCCTTTTCCCCAGGTTTTCTTTATAACAGGAAAAAGTTGAATTAGGTATGTCAAGATGGAATCTGTTCATGCTTACAGGGTGTCGTTTGTACTCATTGAGGAGATCTTATGTGTTTAATGAAGTCACGTTATGTATTCTGAGTTTGAAATGTTTGTAAACAGGTATTCTAAGTTCATGTAATGTATACTGTTTACGAGTCGCTCTGTATGGCCTTATGAGCCAACCATCTAGTCAGTTAGATGTCTTTTGATTAAAGTTAGTTATGTTTTAGGATGTAAACCCCAATACTCCGGTTGTGTGAACCGTTGAGTTGTATCTTCCAATTCTTCTTTATTCATGAATTAATCTGGTTGCTGTACTCCGACCGAGTGGCTCGTTGAGATATGAACTCTGGCGTGTGACCTTTGAGCTTCTTTTAAATATTCTACGCTTCCATTAAATCGCAAGGATTTATTGTAAGACTTATAGCCTGGAAACGATCAATTTTTAGGGGAAACTCTGCCCGTTTCATCCCAGAATTTAGGTAGAAAGTTAAGAAGACGTAACGCTTTCGGCCCTAGGGGTTGGGGGTGTTACATTGATGGTATCAGTGGGTTTCTAACAAATGAATTTAGGATTCTTATATACTAAATCCTAAAATATCAAATTCAAAGCTTTAATTCACAATTGATTGATCAAACTCAAGCATAAACTTTTAAATTCATATTCCCCATATCAATTTTAGATTGAAGAAAATGCAAAGAGCACTCACCTTAACTTGAAGTCAAAATCAAAATACAATGCTTTTTCTTCTTCCTCCTTCTTCTTCTCCTCTTCTTCTCCTTTCTTTTCTTCTTCTTCTTCTCTCTCCTCTCCTCTCTGTTGTGTGCGTGTCTAGGGTTGAGAAGCAAGAAACCCCCCAGTTGATAAATATCACGTGAAAGAAAAAAACCCCCTTCTCCTTTTCTTTTTCCTTTTTCTTTGGGTCAAGCCCTCTTTTTTGACTCTTTCTTCCATTTCTTTTTTTTTTGTACAATTACTACTAAATGAGTAATATTTTTTAATCACTCCCAAAAATATAATAATACATAATTTAAGCAATCACATATGTCCAAAATAAATATGTAAAATACATGTAAATTATACAATGACATATAGACGAAAATTAATACTAAAAATTTTGGGGTGCTATATTAATAAGGCCTTTCAACTTCCTAGACCTTAAAGTAGGTTGCAACCTAAATATCTTAGTGTAGTACTCAATAAACTAATTGGTTGACATACACTTACTCCCTTGCTCAAATGAAAAGGGAATACAATTGTATGGATTCTCCATTTTGGTTAGTTAAAATGACAATTCATTCTTACATTTTGATGCCCACATACTCCACTTACAACCTTGACCCAAGCAATGGCATTAAAATCTAACTGTGTCACTTTTTGTAATCTTCAAATCATACCCCTTCAATATCTTATAGTTATCAAAAGCCTGCCTCAACTGCTTCTTATCGCTGAACTTCATGGCAACATATAAATCACATTTGTCAAGACATGACCCAAGGTATCTAGGGAACTTCTCTCTTTTTTTCCTCTTTCCCTTCTTATCACCTTCTATGACATCCTCCCCACTATCATCAATTGGGCTATCAATATTATCAGAATCTTGATGTTATTCATCACCTCCTTCAGCATCTAATTCAGTCTCATGTTTAGCATTTACAGCACCCTCCCCTCTCTCATGTCCTACAGTACCTCTCCCATCCTCTACCTTAATAGCAATTGTCTCTTTGGTTGTCTTTTTTTCTCCCTAACATTTATGAATTAGGGTCATCATCATCATCAGAATTGATCCACCCATCACTTTCATATTTATCATCATCACTGTCTAATAGATCTGAAACATATGCCTCCTCATCCAACACTCCCTTGTCCTTGTCAATTTCATCATCATTATGCTCAACATAAATAGTGACCAAACCACTCTCTAAGTACAATTTAGTCAACTCCCTAACCTCTTCATCACTTTGAATGGGAACTAGACTATCCTCAAAAGGGACATTAGGCCTAATAATATACATTTCTTTTATCCTTTCTTCATAATAGCCTAAGTTCACAACTCTCTCCTTAATGTCATTTACACTCATGTAATCAGGGTCCATATACACATCAGAGACTTCTGACTCAGTATATAATAGGTAGGAAACTCTCTCAAATGATGCACCATGAAAGATACGAAGACAAATACTTGGAGGGTTTGACATTCTGCATATATATTTTCAAAATTAAAGGAATTAATCATTTCATGTGTAATTTCACCAAAATAGAGCACTAGGGTTTAAAGCATTACAAACTTCGCCTTTGCCAACGTCAAGAAACACATTCAGAGTACAATTTTGTAAAATTTTAACACAATACACCAATTTCACTTATTTAAACAACAAAGAACCCATGCACTCAAATTTCAAGGATTGATGCTAAATTCAACGTACAGATTGCTTACCTGGTGATTATTAATAAGGTTTATCAATAGTCCTCTTAATCTTCAGTTGCAATCACCACTTTCTTTGTTTCAGGTTGATGCTTTTATGAATTTCTAGGGTTTTCTTCAAAGGGCAAGTTTAGAGGGATGGGGAGGAAGATGAACCAAGAGCCATGACAGACGGGGGTTTTTAGGAGTAGTTAATGATTTTTATTCATTTTTCATTTATTTTTCAAGGCCTACAAACAAAACCCTTTCATTCCACTGGCAAAACAATCTCTTACCTGCTACAACCAATCATAGTGGCAAAATTAATAATAATAATAGAGTTTAGTGACATGCTTAGGTATAAAGTTAATTCGGTGCCTTTTTTGACCAAAATAAAAAGTTTGATGGCAATTTTGGCTAAGCACTCCGCAAACAAGGGAGATGGAAAAAACCATTGATTCCTTGAAAGACCAAGTTCAAAACTTTTCACAACCAGAATTGGTCTAATTGTATCCAATCATGATTGGCTAGAACAAAATGATAGTAAATTGAAAGTAACAGCAACCATTGTATTTGAGCCCAATTATAAGTTTCATATGACTTGGATGATTTCTACACTGACTAGCTTATGAATATTGTTTATCACCATGGGACTCTTCATATGTTCTTGTGCTACCTTCGGGTTCTCTAAGAAGTCGACCAATACCTAACCACAGTGCCTTATGCAAACCAGAAAGCATGTAACTTCATAATCATATATTCAAAAAAGAGATGGAATCAGGCAGAGTCCAATTGAATTACTTGTCTTATTACAGGGTCAGTGAGGATGTTTTGAATTTCTCAGCCTTACATTGCCTTAGCCTGCAAAGAGTTGGTATAACAATCTAGTCATATAATACCCCATCATCAACCATGCTTTGTTCAGCAAGAACAAGGCTATACCTATCTCTCTTTGAGTTCCTCAGGACTCAAATCTTTGAGTTCCTCAGGACTCAAATCTCCACGGCTTCCCTTATTGATTTGTTCCACACGTTTGTAAGAAAAATCTTGATGTCAGTCCAATTATATAGAATAATAAGACAACGTTGTACAATGCAAGTCCATTTGGTGTCATGTGACGAGTGACACACCTTCAGACACCATCCAATAATTCTTGGTTGTTAGGTTCATGTTTCAGCGCCTCTTGATAGGTCTCCAATGCTTTGTCATGTTCCTTCATGAAAATTGGATGGCACCCTTCCTAGTACACCCCTTCACAAAGGTAGGATCAAGCTCAATACACTTCTCAGCATCCTTCAAACCTTTTGGCAAAGCTCCAAGCTTTGGTAACATACAACTCTGTTAGTGTAAGCCTGAGTAATAGCAAGCCACAAGGTGAACGCATCAACTAGCAAAATTTAAACTAACCTTTTTTTATGTAAATAACCAATTAACTGACCATACAATGCTCATATTATAAGCACCCTACAAATGTCAAATAACAGAACAAATCTGCGAGTGCATTCGGCATATGCTAAAGAGCATCCAGTCCGAGAAGGTCCAAAGAGTGCCAGCATCCAACATAAATATGCCACGTTGATGACAGTGTCCGAGTTACTTAGGAGATCATAACGAATGAGCAAACTAACCTTTGGATCCTTAGGGTTCTCTTTATAGCATATGTGTAATATCTCACAGCTTCAGGATAGTTCAATTCTTTAAAGTACTCATTGCTTGCATTCAAAATTAGGGACACAGTGACAGTTGGACAAATGTTTACAAATAAATAAGTCATTCCTATTGACAAAACAGCTAAATAGTCACACTGCATAAGCTGTGATTATCAACCAAGGGCCAACAAATGTAAAATACCTTTCTCATGCTCCCCATCAGCTTTCTTTGGATCAAAATACTCCTATTGCTCTAGTTCTTTCTTATTCTTTCAGCATCATTTAGCTTATTCAACGTATCAAGATTGCGATGTTTTGTAAGAGCTTTCTAAAAAGCTTCGATAGTAGGCTCGTAGTCTTTTGAAGTCTTTGCCATTTTGACGAAAGCAGTTCCTTTTCTAGTCAAGGCTCTTGCTATCAACTTGAAGTTTGCTCTTAGCTCTCTACCCCTTTCAACAGCTTTGTCACAATCTTTAATACATTCATCGTATGGCACAAATGATAAAAATGGAGTTCAACTAGTGAAAATTCCACCAACACACACTGATCACAAATGAGAAATACTTATAAGCACAACACCTATTACAATCATTCATAATAGGTTCAGCTATATTTTGAATAACAAAAATTCCACACTGCCCCATACAATAAAGAATTACAGAACTTCAGCTTCGTGTTGGGAAAATTTTCATTCTTTAACCATACCTTGATGTATCCCGGACAAACAAAATGAATGTACAAAACTAACGGAAGCACTGAAACAGGCAAAAAACAAATAGGGATTTGATCACATTTTATCACAACCACTAAACAAATGCTCCCCTCGTTACTCCTTTAAGAATATCCAACAAATGTTAGCTAACATTGATGCACTAGCCTAAAGGAGAAGCTAGATCAACTAGTTTGTCACGATGATCTTTCCACCATCAATTATGTTATCCAGCCACTTTCAATTCATCATTTTCACAACCAATCATCGCTCAAAGAATCACATATGCAAATGCTTTAGGTATTATGAAGGTAAAGATAGCATAGTAACAACAAACTTACTAAAGAGGGAATAGAAGTTGTTAACAATATACCACTTTAACTATGAAACGATCACCTCTGAGTTTAATTTCCATTAACTGAAGCTCAAACAATCAATTTATCACAGTATCATCAATTGACTAAGCAAAGCATTCCCCAGTACCAACATTAAGCATATAAGAACAGAAGCACTCAAACAAAATATGCCAGCAAAACCAAGTTATTTTAGATTTAATGCAAACAAAATCAGAGGGTGGAAGTAAAAACATTGTATCTTTCCCATCTCCAAGTGAAAATTCGTACGATTAGTTAAGAAACAGATATCCTTATCATCCAATTCACTAGCCTTGTGTAATGGTGTATAGTAGTCTCAAAATCCTTCTTTTTATAAGCAACATTGCCCGCCTCCTTCTCTTTTATAGTAATGTCTTCCTTTCCTTCTTCTCCTTCTCCTCCTCCCTCACTAGTTTAGATTCGGGCTGGGGCTGGGGCTGAGGCTGAGGCTGGGGCTGAGGCTGGAGCTGAGGCTGAGGATGGGGATGAGGCTCTGGCTCCGGCTTCTTCTCAGCACCTCCTTCTTCACGAGCAGCTCCTCCAGTAGCAGAAGACCTCCATATCCTCTATTGCAGTCCACAAGTTGACATTCAAAAGAACCTTAAGAGGCTACATAAACCTCCACTCCTTCAAATAGAGATTCAGATTGTTAGGGTTCTTCTGAGTGTCCTACATTATGCTGACAAAATTAAGCTGCTAAAGGAATGCCCGGGTGGTGGGGTCAGCTGTAAGCTTGGCCCACATCTCCGGGCTAGAGAAGGCATTGCCAAAGGTGGAAGCTAGTGAGGTCAACTTGGGCCGGGCAGCGGTGGCGGCGACTTGGGTATCAGTGAAGCCAGATTTCAGAGCCTCATGATTGGGGTCGATTTTAAGGCCCTCTTATAGGCAGTGATGGCTTCGAAGTAGTTATGATGCCAAGATAGGCAGCGCAGAGGTGGCTGTAGCCCTTGGACTAGTTGGGCTTGAGCTCGACGGTCTTCTTGGCATCAGAGAGCACATTAGAGTAGTTGTAGAGGGAGGCATAGGCGGCAGATTGGCTAGAGTGAATGACATGGTTGGTGGGGACTAGGTTGATCGCCTCCATGAGTAGGAATGGAAATTTGTACCAATTAGGGGCCCGTTTGGTGAGAAAAAAAGGAATGGAATGAAATCAAGTATCAAGTTCCTCGGGGTTGGGGATGAGACTTGAACCCTGAATTCAAGTGTTTGGTGAGGGACTATGGAATGGAATTATTTTCTTAACTTCTCTCTTCCCCAAGGAAAACCATGGATGCAAGAACTCCAAACACCAATGGCAGCCTCACCTCTTTTTTTTCTGTCTCCTATTCTCTCCCTTCCCAACACCAAGACCAATCCCAACCTCAAGTGGTTTCTTGTCAGACCCGTTGACTGATTTTCGGCAACCCTTCCTTTGGCAGTGACCGTTGCCATCAGATCAAAACAAAAAAAAAATCGATGAAGTAGAACAATTATTTTAGATTTATAGAGAGGAACAATAGCAAAACAAATCTGCAAATACAAGAGAAAGCAAGAACAGATTGATGAAGAAGAAGAGCACTTTAGATCTGGAAACTAGTCGGCAGCAACCTCGACGGTGTGGCGCTGCTTTCTCCAGCCTTGGTTGTCAATGGCGACGCTTCTTCTGACATTGGTTGTTGGCGACAGTGGCACTGCCCATTTTCCCTCTCTCTATATCTCTCTCTCTTTAGGTTCTTTGGGGTTTTGGGATTGATACCCCTCCATATTAGAGGGTTTCAAGTTCCTGAGGTTTTGGAGTGGGGAACTTGATACCCCTAGGTATCACCAAACAAAGGAGAGTGGAACTTGAAAACTAAGGATTCAAGTACCCATCCCTGAATTGCTCACCAAACAACCCCTAGATGGATACCCACGCTTATCTGTCCTATAATACCCACAAATATGGATAATGGGTATAGAATGAGTCATTATTCATAGCTAAGGTGGGTATTTGGTGGATAATAATCATAGTATGGTATCCATATACCCAATAATAATGGCTGAAAAGACAATAATACCCTACAAAATAAATACATTTGCCACAAAAAGCCTCACCTTCTCTTACTCTTTCTCTCTCCTCTCCCAAGACCAAAAGGATGATTAAAGATATTTTTCCTACTAGCTCTCAGTCTCTCTCTATCTCATCTCTCTAACTCTCTTCCAATCCCACTAATATGAAACTCTAGCTATGTAATTGTGCTGAAAAATTCAAAATTAGCAAAACTTTGTCAAATCAAGTTAGGGCTATGCAGATCGAACCTAATTTCATCTATTTTGCCGTTCATTTCATCTACGAATTCATTGTGGATTTCATATGAGAAATTAGTAGAAGCTTCTTCTTACGATCATCATCGTTCATCGCATCGAGGCTGCCATCAACTCTCTGAAAGGTTAGTAATTTCAAATTCTCTTTTTTGAACCCTAATGCGTTCGATTTTACATTTTTGTTATTTTAGCTGGTTGAGTTTCTCACCTTTTATCATTTGATATTCCACATTACCACCAATCTCCCACATTCACAATCACTGGTAATTTTATTGTATTATTTTTATTTTTCAATCATTTCTAGATACTCCATGAACTAGGAACCCACTAAAACAATCTCAATTGATAGCGTTGAGGATA
>NCQT01119937.1:13052-24595 GCA_002740465.1 Stenocereus thurberi
TTACCGAACAAGGTAGCTCTTCATCTATACCCCCAGGTAGACTTCCTAGTAAGCTCGAACCTGACCCTAGGGAGCAATATAATATTATAATTTTTTTTGGGGGGGGGGATGACTTTAGGGGCCTAAAAAGGTTAGTGATGATGTGCGTTTGTACGATGATGAGAATGTTGTTGAGAAAGAGGTGTATAGTCCCTCTAGTGATGTGTATGATGATGTAATGAAGGATAATAATGAGGCTCCTGAGGACCCTAAACACACTTCCCCAACACCCTACACTCCACATTTGCCTTTCCCTTAAAGAATGGCTAACGTTAAGCCTGATTTGCTATTTGGGAAGTTTTTAGAGGTATTTACAAAACTTTACATTAATATTCCATTCACAGATGCTTTGTCTCAAATGCCTTCTGATGCTAGGTTTTTGAAAGAGATTTTGTCCAATAAAACAAAGTTAGAAGAGTATGAGACCCTGGCCTTGACTGAAAAATGCAGTGCGGCGATTTAAAATAATCTTCATGCAAAGATGAAGGACCTAACTTCTCTATCCCTTACTTGATTGGAAATGTAAGCATTGATAGGGCTTTGTGCGGCCTTGGTTCAAGTGTGAATTTGATACCCTATTCCATTTTTAAGAAACATGACCTAGGAGCATTGAGACCCACCACTATTTCACTATAATTAGCAGACCGTTACGTAATGCACCCTTTGGTATTTTAGAAGATGTTCCCATCAAGGTGGGTGATTTTTATGTGCTCGTGGACTTTGTAATTCTTGATATGGCTAAAGAAGCCTGCACCCAAATCATTCTTAGGAGGCCCTTCTTAGCTACTGCAAATTGTAGGATACATGTTAAGGGGGATAGTTGACATTTGATGTGAGGGAGCACCATGCTAAATTTGGTTTGTTTAAGGACCAAGACTCTTTTCTCACCTCATTTGCTTGTTGTGGATGTGATGTGGCTATTTCCGATGAGATTGTGAAGTCTGATGATTTCTGTCTTAATGATCCTTATATGATTGTTCCTGGATCCACTAGTGCCCTGGATTTGATTGTGCCAAGGTGGATTTGGTTACCAATTTGGCACCTAGCATAGCCAAGGACCATCCCTACGCCTTAATGAGGGTTCTTTGAGTGATTACTACAGGTTTGCATAAGTGTTGTTATCTTTACGCCCTTCGGGTGGAGTTAAGTATGACTTTGATATGGGGTCAGTTTAATAGTGGCCCGTCTGATGGAGTCCACTATAAGATAATTTTGTATGCGGACCGTGCTATTTGGTATTATTTGATACTTAAGAAGGACTTTCATCCTGTCTACTTGAGGTGGTTCCTTCTTCTACAAGATTTTGAATTTGAGGTTCGTGACAAGGTTAGGACAAGAGCAGTGACGTCCCCTTCCTTATCGATCATTCCCCTTTCAATGGGATGAGGGAAGAAAGTCGAGCTCTTGATTTTAAAAGAGCACTTCTTGGGAGGCAACCCAAGCATTTTATTATTTTCTTGCCCTTTTTGTATATATATTCTTGGGTGTTTCATATTATAAAAAAAAAAGGAGAAAGGGTGAATCAATGAAAAAAAAAAGAAAAAAAATCAAGGTTAGCAGTGGTGAGACAGTCATCGCCATAGTCCAAGCGTGGTGTTTACCATAGACCATGATACTGATAACCTTTAAAAAAACGTAGGAAAAAATCGAAAACTATTTTACCAACAACCCACGGACCGACCGTGGTGCTTACCACTGACCATGGTCAACTGCTGTGGGCCGCGGTCAAGGGTTTTGACCATGGTGACCCTTCCCTAACACCTCACTTTCTTCTTCACTTTGACTCTCTCTCTCTCTCTCTCTCTCTCTGCCTCCCTCCTTCTCTCTCTAAAACCTCTATTAACAAATCTCTCACCCTTTCCCTTCTTCCACAATTTTCACCGAAGTTCTCTCAAAATTTCTCCCTTTTCATCCGATTGCTCTTCCTTTCTCTAAATTTCCCTCTTTCTTACTCACATTTCACCTTCTTCTTCTCTTTCTAAACTAAACTTCATCTCCATCTTCAACCTTTCTACATTAACAACTTCTACTATCTCATTCTTCATATTTATCCTTTACATTCATCCTTTTTCCACTCCCTTCCACTAACCTTCTCCATTTCACCATTGTTGAGGATTTTTCCACCTCAACTCAAAAAAAAAAAAACCCTCTTTCATGGCACTCAAGAAGAAGCATAGGAGCACCCAAGGAGAGGGTATATCGAGCACGACAAATGGGGGTACAAGGACGTCCTGGACATCCACTACTGCAAGGACTCGAGGTAATGCTCCTCACCCACTTAGTTTAACTCATCTTAATCATATTGCATGTTATACTTGTTTAAGTAATAGACCTGTTGTTGCTATCCATTTTTATGATGAAGATTTGTTGGCCCAATTGGGATTGTTGGATGATATTCAATGGTTGTTTGCCTGAGGTGGGATGGGTCAGTTTATTGAAATGAAGGACCATACATAAAGGGACCTCACCCTTGAATTTTTTAGTACCTTGCATGTTGAGGTTACTCGAGTTCCCACACATCAAGAAGAACACCTTTCATTCTTTTTACAAGGGAATTCTATAAATTGAACCTTAGTACCCTTAATAAGGTGTTTGGCTTTTCCTCTGGTTTGGACTTCCCTTGGTGTCAGGTTCCCCCTGAATTTAACCCAAATGCTTTTTGGGATGAGAATTCGGGGGATCATACGCACAATACAAGTACATATAAGGGCACTTTCGTTAGGAATCTTTGTATCCGGCTGGCCGAACGCATGCTTTCATGTGGTATCTTTGCTAGGGATAATAGTCTAAATGTCCCTCATTATCTGAGTTGTACTTTTTATCCAATATGGTGAGTAGGGACAGATTGACCCTGGGTCTTTTGGCCTGCCAATTGTATAGTGCAGCTATAAGTACTAAGGGTCGGATAGCCATGAGGGGTTTCATCACCTCCATTGCTCAGTCTTTGGGTGTTAAGCCAAACCCCGAGGATAGTGCGTCAAGGTCTGAGCGGCTTGATAAAGCTGCTGTTGAATAGATAAAATTTTGTAAGATTGAGGATGGACACTTGTGTTCGATATACTCTAGGAATTGGCTTTTGCCGCTTTCCAATGTTGAGAGGACCACCTTACTTCATCAGGCCAACATTTTATGGTTATTCGGTATTGCTGTGATTGTCCTTCTCGGACGTCCTCGACCCTCGTCTACTTACCATGGCCGCCCTACTTCTTTCTCCCAACCTTTCCCCTGACTATGAAGAGGTTCAAGCCACCCTTAGGTCCATTCAGGAGGAGCAAGCCCCTATGCAAGCTTGTGTTGAAAACTGAACACACGGCTCTTTGTGACTTTGTCCAAGAGCGGCACGATGTGTTACGTGGGACGATGGACTCCCCAAACAATATTTTTAGAACTTTAGGGCTTGTCTTAAGACATGGAGAGATTGGCATATCTCTCAAGGTCATCCCGCGTGCCTTTCTTTCCCGCGTTTCTTTTGATTGCTTCTTAGTACTTCCCCTTCCCTTTTCTACATCTGTGCATGCGGGAGTTGAGTTGAGTTATGATGGCATCTGATGCCTAGTTCCCTGGTTTGACCATGTGTATATATATTGCACATGATTGCATTTGGTTTTTCATTTTAGTATTAACCCCATGTAGCTAGGGCATGTCATTAGAGCATTTAGCTTCATTCTCATAGTTTTTCTTTTTTTTTGTGCATTAGAAGNATGACGTTTAGGATACTTTTGTATTTTAGGTTAACTTCATTTAGGCTTGCAATTTAGAAAACCCAAAAAAAAGAGAAAAATTCAAAAAAAAAAGATGTAAAAAAAACTATCCTCTGATGATGAAATTTATCGACTAGGTAGTCTTCTTTGCTTTAGAATGATCCTTTGATATGCTGAATTGTGAATAAAAGTGTTTGGAAATGAGTTTGTGAAAAATGTGCTTCATGTTTTGACCATATGTTGAGTGGGAATTGATTGTCCAATGATTCTTTGCATGAATGTTACCTTGTGAATCCTAATGAGCTAGTTATGACCTTGGTAGATGTCTGGTGAGGCTTTGAGCTTTAAATGGCTAAATTATCAATTTTAATCTCTTACCTTTTCTTGAGTTACTTTCCCCAGATATCCTTTCTCTAGAACATGCTTTGACTCTCATTCAAGATCACAATTAGCATATGCATTTAGGCAAAATGATTGAGGTATTCTTTGAATTTTTAAGCCATATAACCAAATAGCCATCCTTGTTATGAGTGATATACCCCTTACTAACCCTTTTGAGCCTTAATCTATGTTTATTAATGCGAGCCTTCATACTTAGCATTTGGCCAAATACATATCTTACCCTTAAGCGAAGACTAGAGAGAGTTTATTTCTTAACATTTTGATTGGTTGTAGCTTGGAGTACCGAAATCTTTTAGTATGGTGTTAGCCTTGTTTTGTTGTAAAATGATTGGAGAAGAGTTGGAAAAAGAAAAGAAATTTGATGTTTATTTCCTTAGTTAATCCCTTTGTTTAGAAAAACAAGAAAAAAAGTGAAAAAAATATGAAAAAAAAACCAAAACAAAAAAGGGTGAATGAGTGACTAAAAGAGGTTACCATGTTAGATTATAATTGTTTTTGAATTTTAACTTTATTCTTCTCATTTGATTGCACAGGGGGAGGTTTTCGCGTATTTGAGTAGCATTGGTTTGAGGAGAGTTTTTCATGAAAACATTGGGAGAGTTTAGCTCTTAGCCTTCAGCTTTTACCACCACATTCCGACCAAAAAAAAAAAATATTTGTTCCTCTCTTACCTTTACCCATAGCCCCGTTACAACCCATATAAAGTCCTCAAGATTGGCTAATGTATTGATAGCAAATTAGAGAGTTTTAGCAAGCTTATGATAGATTTGAGTCTTTGGAATTAGAATCAAGGGACCCTTACTACATCTTCAAACACATGAGTGATGAGTGTCACATGACTAAAGTGAGCTTCTACCAATTTTTCTAGCTCTAACTATTTCATGTGCTGGCATGATCGTATTCGATGATTTGGGTGATTGATTCAAACTTTGACATTATAGTCTTTAATGAACTTTTGATAGCTTTTTTCTCTTATCTGCTTGCTAAATGTTTTGGCGAACTGGTAGGTTCACATTGGGTGGATTTTACCATTGAAGGTGCTACTAATGTCTTCCCTAAGGAGGTTGTAAATAAGTTTTTAGTTTTAGGGTTGCTTGGGGATAAGGAATGGTTGAACCATAGGAGAGTTTGATAAGTGCTGAGAATGTGCACCATTTTAGGGACATTTGGTAGCATTTCCTAGAGGATTGTATGTTTAAGTGAATGATTTGCACTCTTTTTTCTGTTTTACGCTCGAGTATGCTTCTTTGGTGTTGTTTACAGGTTTTAACCCATTATAACATGGCATTAGCCCCTATTTAGGCACATTTGGAGCCACCATTGTGGTACCCTCATTCCATATGCCCATGGGGTGAAGAAAGAATGACAATCTTACAGCCACGGTTAGGCCGTGGTGCTCATCATGGTCCATAGTGAGCTGAAAACTGTGAGCCTCTTCGCTTTTCTTCATTGTGTGGCCAAGAATGCTTAAGATCGTGCATTTGAAGGCATCTTCAGCTGAAAGCAAGGGCATCCACTCCGATCATATCATTCGTCTTCCCCATTAGTTTAAATTTTTCTAAAAGAAGATTGGAAGAAAGGAATTGGCATTTGGGCACTTGAAGATTAAAAGATCATTGAAAAACCTCCATAGTTGCTAAGCTTTCTCTTCCTTTTATCTCTTTTGGAACTTGAGTTGATTTGATATTGTTTAGTTTGAACATAAGTAGTTTAATTTAATCTAGGGATTTGTTTACCGAAGTACTGATGTTGGGTCCCTAATTTCTATTTCCTGTGCTAAATCTATCTTGGAATGGTTTTATTCTTTCTTGTTATTGAATTGATATGAGTGAGTTTGGCCAGATTTGCTTACATATGTTAGATAGTTGAGTGAAGTACCAAACGGAGAAACTCAGTATTAGACCTACAAGATTGAATTTGACTTAGTAATCATTGAAAGAGAGTTGCATGTTGAGAGGAGACTTTAGCAATCAAAATCTATAACATAGACCAAAACAAGGACAATTGAAAGAATTGTATTTAGATTAGTTTAGGCAATTCAGTTTTTTCGAAAGAAAAGATTGAATTAAGTTAAATTGCAATTCCTTTGAATAATCCAAACTAAAAACGAGTCCAAGCTAAATCCAAGGATCTAACTCTTTGTTGGATAGAATGAATCCCTACATGCTTTACTTCGATTAAATTCTCGAATAGCCAATTAGCGTAGATAAAACATCTCATTGAAACGTGTTTAGCATTTTTTTATAGGACAAAACTTAGTAGATTGCTTTGGTCCCTGAGGGCGATATTCAATTTAGACTACAACTCCGGTGCACTTGCAGACTATCTCAAGACTAGCGGGGAAGTTGGGATGAGACCTTTCAATTTGGACCCGAAACCACGCACGTGATGTCACTAAACTGAGTCGCTATTGAATAATCTAAATCATGACGGTGGCTATCAATAATATGACTATTAAAGGTTTAATAATAATAATAATAATAATAATAATAATAATAATAATAATAAATAATAATAACAACAATAATAATAACAACAATAACAATAACAAGAATAATAGTAGTAGTAGTAGTAGTAATAGTAGTAGTAGTAGTAATATTGACAACCACGACAAAGATAACCAACATAATAATAACGTTAATACCAATAAGTGTGACAACATATTAGTATTAACAAGCTTCTAATAATAACTGTAAGGATAACAGTAATAACGTTGACGTTAATAAAAATCGGGCGAGTTATATCATTATATTGCTATAACATCAATAACACGAACATCAACAATATCAAAAGAAGAATAGAAACAAAGTGAAACAAAATTGACTTAAGTAAATGGTGATGGGTGTATTAATAATTAAAAAAAAGAGCTGAAGGATTTTGAAATACTTTTGAACTAGAAAATTTAATAAAGTTCCTAAACTCACACTAACCGACGAATCATACATTTGGAACTGAAGTAAGGCCACCTTTGTCGTTTCGAGCTATGGCGAATGTTTTTCATTATGAATGAGAGAGATTTCAAGAACCAGGTGTGTATGTTGCATGTGCTCTGAGAAAACTCATATGTTTCTCAAATTGTATTAAATTCATGTAGTGTTCATGTACTAAATCACTTAACGTAATGTTTTGTCACCTGAATAAGTGGTCCCCATCAGTTATCAATCATCAAGGCTTACACCCTTTACTTTACCCATGCGGGTGCAGCTCAACTTCCCGATCGGCCTAAGAGGTGTGCACCTATCTCAAGATTGCTTTAGACGTTAATGGGAGCCCATTTTCAGATAACAACCGACAAAGTAAATTTTACTCACATTCTCTCTCTCCTGTTTTCGTGCAAAATGTTTTGAAATGCGGGTGCCTAACTAAATTGACAAAGTTTATTTTACAGCATAAGGATGTGCATATTAAGCTTAGGCTCATTATTCGAACATTTTTATATTTTTGTTTTTAGTTAAGGGATCAGTGAATATTCCTCCTCCTAGCAAGCCAAAAGGTAGCAAGAAATAGATGATTGTTGTAGTGTTTTGCTGAAGGTTAGCTAACCAAGTGCTCACAGTGATTTATAGGGTGGCACTCCTAGAAACATGGTATTTGTATAAGCTTTTGGACAATGTATTTGCTAAAGTGTTTAATAATTCTATTCTAAGTGTGCTAAGTGTATTACCAATTAGATAGGTTGTCAAATGTACTTTCTTATTTGTAATGCTTGGTGGACCTTGGTGAATGTATGAGTGACATTGATATAGGTAGTTCCAGATAGTCTTATTCTATTATGAGACAGTGGTAATGACTTTAATCGAATGGCTTCTGCTTCAATCATAAATAATACATTACTAGATTAAGATAATTAGGAATGAGGGATTGGGAGCATTACATAACCCAATAGTACAAGTGAACACTTAATGATATGAGCTAAGTTCCTATTGTGTTGCTTACACTTCTGTAACTACATAGGTGTTGTATTTACAGAGTTCATGAAGTTTGGTAAATTATTAGAGCAGCCAACTATCCATTGGGGTTTGGGTTGTAATCTTGAAAATGAAGCATTATAGTTTAAAGTCAAACTTGGCTGGGAAGGCTGGGTATTTAATGTCTTAACTATTTTTCACTAAAATAGACAAACTATCGTACCTTTCTCTGACCTTGATAACAACCCTGTTGCTTCTTGTATCTATAATTCTTTTACTAGGTTGGAACTTATTCTCTCCCTTTTAGAAAGAATTCAACTTCAAAAGCTAAGTGTAAAGCTCCCTTTTGTTTGAATTCTTCTTTTATGGTCCATATCCAGCTCATGCCCTTAGACCAAATTAGGTTGTGAATGTTTAGCCAAATATGATGTTATTCATATATGATGTGAGAATAATATTAATTACAAATAATTCTATAAATGCAATTATCAAATTTATTAATGAGCTACATGGAACCACCATCTTTTCTAAGATTGATCTTAGAACTGGCTACTACCAAATTCAGATCTATGAAGGGGATGAATAGAAGATGGCTTTCAAAACCAAAGGAGGACTTTATGAGTGGCTTGTAATGCCCTTTGGTTTGACCAATGCACTAAGCACCTTCATAAGGCTTATGAATCATGTACTTAAGCCCATCATCGGCAAGTATGTGGTGGTGTACTTCAATAATGTCTTGGTGTATAGTAAGAGTGAAGAGGAGCATGTCGAGCACTTGTATCAAGTCTTCAGTATTCTAGCCCAAGAGAAGCTCTATGGGAACTTAGAGTAGTGCCACTTCTTCTCCCCACAAGTCATTTTCCCAGGGTGTGTGGTCTCGGCTTAAGGTATTCATATGGATGATAGCAAAATTAAGGCCATCCATGAGTGGCCTACTCCCACTTCTATCCGACAAGTTTAAAGTTTCCATGGTTTAGCTTTTTTTAATAGGATGTTTGTCAAGCATTTTAGAAGCATTGTAGTAATCATTACTGAAGTATTCAAGGCCAAAAGATTTGAGTGGACAGAGCATGCTCAAACAGCCTTTGAAGAAATCAAGGTCAAACTCACTAGAGCTCCCATCTTAGCCCTTCTAAGCTTTTCTAAAGTGTTTGAAATGAAGTGTGATGCCTCTGGAGTGGAGATGGGGGCTATTTTGTCATAAGAGAAGAGGCCCACTACATTCTTTAGTGAAAAGCTCAATGTTGCCAAGAGAAAGTACTTCGCCTGCAACAAAGAGTTTTATGCCATAGTGAGAGCCTTGAAGACACTATTTAGTGGGAGGAGAATTCATACTACATTCGAATCATGTGGCCCTCAAGTTCAAACAAGGTTAACACAAGTCAATCCGAGGTATGCCAAATGGGAGTTGTATGCCAAGGATGACGATTCAAGGAAATCCTTAAAAAGTGTTCCAAACATGCTCACGGCTTATTCCATTTATAGTATGGCTTCCTATTCAAAGGCACTCGGCTTTGTATTTTGAGGAGTGGCGTTCGGGAGCTCTTGATTCAAGAGCTCCATGGAGGAGCTTTGGCTTGACACTTTGGTGTGAAGAAGACCATTTCAATGCTTAAGGATCACTATTATTGGTCGAAGATGTCCAAGGATGTAGAGCACTTTGTCAAAAGGTGCTCCACTTGACAATTTTCCAATAGTCACCTATGGCCCCCAAGGCCTCTACTCTGCACTTCTCATATCTCAAGCTCCTTGGGAGGATTTAAGTGTTGATTTCATTGTTGGTTTGCCAAGGACGTAAAGATACAAGGATTCTATTATGGTGGTAGTGGATAGATTCTCTAAAATGGCTCACTTTATAACATGCCGCACCATTAATGATGCATTCCACATTGCAAACCTCTATTTTAAGGAAATTGTGCGCCTCCTTGACATTCCAAAAAGCATGGTGTCAAATAGGGACACCGAGTTTTTAAGCCACTTTTTGTCTTCTTATAGAGAAAGCTAGGCACTCATCTCAAGTTTAGCAAACTTGCCACCCACAAATGGACGGCCTAACCAAAGTGACTAATAGAACCTTGGGCACCTTGCTTTGGGTTCTAGTCAAAAAAAGCACCAAAGGGTGCAATGAGTTGCATTCTCATGCAGAATTTTCCTTCAACTGAGCACCAACCAAGGCCACCAACCTTTCTCCTTTCCAAGTGGTGTATGGATGCAATCCTCGGACCCTATTGGACCGTGTTCCAATCACCAATCCAACTAAGTTTAGTTGGGAGGCTGAGAAGACAGCTAAGGAGATCCAAGAACTTCATGCCAAGATTAGGGAAAGGATTGAGAAGTCTAATGATCAAGATAAGTACCACTCTAATAAGCATAGGAAGGATGTTCATTTTCAGCCTAGAGACTTGGTATGGATCCATTTGAGGAAAGAAAGGTTTCCAAGCAAGCGCAAGTCCAAGCTCATGTCAAGGTTGGATGGCCCCTTTGAGATCCTTGAGAAGATAGGTCCAAATGCCTACAAAGTGGACCTTCCTAGTAAGTATGGGCTGTCTACCACCTTTAATTTTGCTGACCTCAGCCCTTACTATGATGAAAATGAAGAACTTTTGAGTTTGAGGTCAAACTCCAACCAAACTGGGGGTATGATAGGGACCATCCTTTTAAGCCTTTTGAAGCTCATCCATTAAGCCCACAAGAGCTAGAAAACACTAAGGAGATAAAAGGAAGCTCATCCCTTGGTCAGAAACACCTTGAATTAGTTCAACAGTCTACTATCCAGTTCATCTGAAAATTGGCCTGGTTTTGTCTATCTTTTGGGACCAGCTACTGAAGGAATTTCAAACTGCCTTAACCACTCTCCTTAAGTTTGAAGAGTCATAATAAAACAAGTTTAAAAGCTTTTGGACATCAATTGGTTAGTCATTCAGCAAATTCTTTCTAGCTGTGCAAATCTAGTGGCAATCCAGCATAGGCCAAAATAAAGGGAAATTAAGTTGACCAAACAAAGTCCAACTTCTATGAACCTTTATGACATGAAATAAGAGATAAAAATTTATCAAATGGCATTCCCAAAGTTCCACCAAAGCACCTTCTTGTGCTGTCTTTACCCTACTGAAAGTACAAAGAAATACCCTTTTATTCGGTTATATACTAGCCATGAGTAAGGGTGTTTTTCTTGGGGTTTTCACTTGTATAACTTGATGATTTGAATTGTATGGTGCAATAGGCTGCTTTGTAAGATTAACACCTCATTGAGATAAATCATTAGTCCTAATGAGGTGACCAAGCTAGATTAGAATAGCTGATTGTACTTATGGAGGTTGATTTGATTTCCCCCCTTTCCTGAGTGTACCCTCGAGCTATGGCTGACTTTGGGAGGTTTCAGTGGCTGGAAAGACTACTATAAAACCAGCCCCAAGCCCCTTGTGTAAGGCAAATTTGTGTGAATGAACATTGAGTTTGCATAACTCTTTCTCTTTCAAAATCCTAGTATTGC